>CM053267.1:58480660-58569597 GCA_028583415.1 Protea cynaroides | reverse complement strand
CTTATTATTAGTTTACTTACTTCAATAAAATTTTCTTGCATTGAAAGTTTGTAGTGCCGCAAGAAGTAATAATGTTGGAAGAATATATAAATAATAGGAAGATGATCAGTACACTGCCCCCGCATATTGGAATTATACACATTGCTCCATTGGGTGGGGGAGATAACATCATCAATTCATAAAAAAGGAGGCATGATATAAATGAGATGAGAGAATGCATTTATGAAGGGAGAGAATGTGAGAGAATGCCTAGTGTTTCTGAATGCAACATTCCAAAATTTGATTGCATATTATTCAGTGGCTATAAATACAAGTTTTGTGCTTGAAAAAAAAAAAAAATTCAAAAATCTTAACTGTAGCAATGAATTACTATTTTATAGCTTCCTACATGATTAGCCTTTCTACACCTACTGTTACTAATGTGTCTTATAATGCTTCGATGGCTTTTGCTGTTGTAGGCAAGTGATGAAATAGAAATAAACGGGCAGGCCTCCTCCCTCCTCAGTTCAGCTTCCAAGGAGGCCAAATTTCTCATCATTGCAAATACCTGCAAGGTCCTTACAAGATTCATCACCTAGTTCCACTGTGTTAGATATTCCTTCTATATCCAGTCCGAGTTCCACAAAACCAAGGTTGCTGCCGAGGCCAAGTTCAGCCAAGTTCAAACCATCTATCAGAAATCTGCTTCCACAGTGGAGCTTCAAGACAAATTTTGTCCGAGGAAGGTGAAAAGAGAGTTCTCATCTCTGATGCACCACCATCAGAAGGATCTCTGGATAAACCTTCTACTTCTAGATGCTTTTCTTTGACCAAGGTCTTTTCCTCTTCGTCTGCAAAAAGAACAAATTCATTGCCATTTACACCAGTTGCCAATTCAAGTGTTCAATGTGTATGGGAAAGAAATATTGATGATTGTTCTAATATTACTGTAAGTGAGTTTTCTTCAATCCTCTTCTTTTGGTTATTGACTAAGAACCTGAGGATTGTTTTCTATTAATGAGACTTTGTTCTATTAACAATGCAGCCCTCTTCAAAAGTGGATTTTATCTTTTTACAGAAATCAGAAGTTCATCACCATATAACACGTTCATTCTCAGTTCCAGTCAATGCCAAAACTGGAAGCTTAAGGTGAACAGATTCTACCACCGCTGTAAGAGCATTTTCCATTCATGGCAAAACTTGCACACAAAAACATGTCATCACACATGGTGTACCTGAAATTGCTTATGCTTATAAGGTTGTAAGTAACACATCTCACATGGTTTTCTCTAAAAATAATTCCACTGAGCATTCTTTCACATATAATGAAGCACAAGTATCAAACATAACATTCACACAATCATTCCATACATATATAACATATTAGCCTACTACAATAGGCCAACCACTCACCTAGAATGCTTAGAAAATCCTTCAATGTCTCTTGAACCTTAGCTGGACAGAAAACTACAGCAATATACAAAGTCCTTCAGCCCTACCAAAATGCATTAAACAATTCATTAATGATCACATGAGCAAACCCAATTCCAAGCATCAAAAACATTACCATCACCTTGCTTCTTACCTGAAATCTCAGCTCAAATATAAGTCACACCTGGGCTACCAGTCAGCTTACTTTTAATCCCTTCTAAAACTGTCCAACACATCAAATAGACCTCTTAAAACTTGAAGGAAAAGCAACACTCACATATAATTAAATACATTATGGTGAGAAACACTTAAAGACCTCACAAAGCAAGCTATTTTACCTGAACATGACCATAGAGAGAAAATTCCAAGTTAACAAACCTCAAACCTCTCATAAGGTGAACCATTTCTTAACACAACCTTTAATCCTTCCATAAATCATTTGGGTACTAAAACCCCAGGGAAAAATTCCCAAATGCGGTCCAAAACATGCCTTACAAGTCCATAGAAGCTCTTGGGAAGAAATCCCACCAAAAAATAATCAAAATGGGCAAAAATAGGGGAGGCGATCGACCAACTATGCACTGACAGTTGACAAAAAGAACCTGGTCGACTGCCCCTGGACTGGTCAACCACCCAGCTCCCAGAAGCTCAAAATAGCTTTTGGAACCAGGAAAGTTTGACCCTTCTTGCTTCCAATTGTCCACCAACTACTCAATAAGCATGCATACATGGTTTTAGAATCATTTGGATCATTCCAAAGTCAATTTCCATTAACCATAAACCCTCATTTCCATTGTTAATGAATTTTCTTTATAAAATTAAAAAATTCTGCAACTACCTTCTTTTCACACGTTTTTCTCATAACTACCACAATCAAACCACTCCTGAAACATCTATCATTCTCTGATATAACCACAACAAATACATTATGCTTATAGGAATTATTTCCTATCAAATTCTCTACATGCATTGATCATTTACCCTTCTTGATGGAAGAACTTGATGAAAAAGGTTACCGTTCATCTTCTCCAACCTTATGAACACCATGCAACCACTAAACCTTACTTTAAATATGACTTAATACAACATGCATACTGGTTAACATTCCTCACAAAGCATTAGAATCATACCTGGAACACTAATAAACTGAACATCCAAAACAGTTTCACCAAATCACCATTCAAACTTCATCCTCCACTTTGCCCACTATGGTTGCAGCTTCTTTCGATCCTTCCTTCCTAACTCGTCTTGCTGTCAGGTGTTATAATCCGTGTAATTTCAGCAACTCCTCGTCCTGCAACTGCTGATGAGACCTCACCAGATGATGGCACAACAGATCCTGGTAAACGTTTGTTCTGTTATTTTAACACTTTCCAAACGCACATATTCTACTTCGTTTTCTTAATTTTCATTCTTTACTCTTGCTTGAGAAAATCTGAATAGGTTTATCAATCTGTGATACATCATTGTCTTCCCTGTGTTGGAGATAGCAATTGTTTCTGTTCATTTGTTGCATTTCAAAGAAAACAAGGTAAAGCTGAAATACAATCCTGATTAAATACAAGTTAATCATTTATAGTGGATGCTTTTTGTTTTGTAATACCAATTTCTCTTGAAATGTGGTTGTAGAATTTAACATAATCCCCTTTATGAATCGAGGTTTCAAAGAACAACAATAATTGAAGGCTTTTTTTTATTTTTATTATTTTTTTTTGGTAAAGAGAGATTCTATTGCTCAAAAGAATCAGGAAGAGCCATGATATCAGTTTTACATAGTTCACTGATCCACGGAGTGGAATTGAGCCAGATCTCCAATCCTGTATTGGAGATAGCCCTTCTAGCTAGAGCATTGGCCACTCTATTGGCCTCCCTAGAAACATAACTAAATGAAACAAGCCCTTCTTTAACAATTGTCTGAATGTCATCAACATCGCCCTGAGATACACATCTCCTTGATGAATGTCACCATTGAGCAGCTTGATCAAGTCCAGACAATCCAACTCGACCAAAAGAGAAGAGTAGCCTGCCTTGAAAGCTTCTAGTAAACTAGATCTCACAGCGATGGCTTCACCAATAATGACAGATTGAAAAGGTACAAAATGAGAAACAGAAAGCAAGGGATTACACATGGACTTACGAACCACATAACCAATACCAGAAGCAGAAGAGCTGTCTTTGAAGGCAGCATCTGTATTAAGTTTCAAAACACCATTAGGTGGGGGAATCCATGGGGAAAGTGAAGTTGTACCCCTACTTTCAGAAGATGATGAAGCTTGTGAACGAAAAGTAATACTAGGGTACTCCATAAAAGCCTTTTCAGCTCTAAGAATCACATCAATAGGAGAACTATCCTTTTGTTTAAAATAAGGCTCATTACGAGCTTTCCAGTCCAACAAATAAAGCCAACCAAGGAAAATACCTGTTGAGAATGTCATTTAGTAATCATAGGGGCTGATAACAGTTTCTGCAACTATTGATAAAGCTTCAAATCGTTTCCTGGAGGTATCACAAGCGTTAATTGAGAGCCCAGCCAAACAGCACGAGCAGAAGTGCAATGTAACAATATATGATCTATGGATTCAGTAGCCTCTCCACACCTGCAACAGACCATATCAACAGCAACTTGCTGACGATTCAAACCATCACTAGTTGGGATTCCATTTGGCCAACACCTCCAAAGAAAGTCTTTAATTTTTGGGAGAGCCTTACTACGCCAAATCTTCTTCCACACTATAGAAAGAGGAACTATTAGATGCAGAAGGAAGTGAAGAAAGCTCTTCATTAGCTGATTTCACATTGAAATTACCATCCTTAGATTCTTTCCAACAGAGGCGATCTTACTCCTGAAAAAGCTGCAATGGAATTCTTTTAATTGCCTCCCTCTCTGCTGGTATAAAAAGCCATTGAGAACCTCTTCTCCCCAAGTATGTGCAGAAGCATCAATAAGATCTAAAACAAAAATAAATTCAGTGTCATCTGGCCGTGGGGAATGAACTTTGTTATCTTTATAGTGTGGTATCCACATGTCCTCCCAAATCCAAATTGAGGTGCCTTTACCCACTTTCCATATAAGGTCTTGCATTAAAATGTTCCTACCCTGTAATATACTCCTCCATGCCCAGGAGGGATTATGCCCCAGCATTGCACTAAGAAAATCAGAAGTTGGGTAATAAATGGCTTTAAGAAACCAAACCCACAAAGCTTGTCGGTTAGTCCAAACTCTCCAGGCTAGTTTTGCCAAAAGAGCTTGATTTTGGAGATGAGGATCCCTCAATCCTAAGCATCATCTTAATTTGATTAAAAAGGCGGCTGCCATATTTTACTGGTCTAATGGAGGGGATGCTAAGAAGATTCATTGGATCTCTTGGGAGAGGCTATGCCTTTCTAAGCCATTAATCAAATTGAGGATTGTTCTACACCATTATAACATTGTGTACCTTCGGTTGCATCTCCCCCCCCCCACCCCACAGAAAAAAAAAAAAAAAAAAAAAAAAAAATATATATATATATATATATATATATATATATATATATATATATAATCAATGGGCCCTTGATTTTTTAAATGTTTAATGTTAAAATATTTATATTAAAAGAAATTAAAAATGGATTACGAATGTAATATAAAAAAACAATATAATGGTCTCGAAGTAGTGATAATTGCCATTAAGCCGGGGTAAAGATTACGAGTTTACGACCAAGTTTTTTACAAGGAGTTATTTCATATATATTTTATACATGCATAATTGTGTCTGGCCCTATAGTAAATATGCTGTTACTAAAGATTTATGAGGTCCATTTTTAAGACTTACAAATGGGCAAAATGCAACTGAGATCTTCCTCTTTGGCTGCTAATACTGAAAATGGAAATTCTGCAGTAAATTCTCCATTTATAAAATATGTGTCTGTATTCCTTTTTTTTTTCCCCATAGATATTCTTCTATTTACGGTTATTACAGAAACAGAAGATGGTGGAGAAGATATCCCTGAGGAAGAAGCAGTATGCAGAATTTGTTTTGTTGAGCTTGGAGTAGGAGGTGAAACTCTTAAGATGGAATGTAGCTGCAAAGGAGAACTTGCACTTGCTCACAGAGAGTGTGTACTGTGGAATGGTTTAGCATTAAGGGTAACAAGAATTTACCCCCAAAGAAAAAAAAGGGTATCAAGACCTGTGATGTTTGCAAGCAAGATGTTTGAAACCTACCAATAACATTATTGAGAATTCAAAATTATCAATCTGTCTCTCGGTAACCAACTGTACCTCAGCAAAGAGAAGCTGCTCGCTATAGGCTACTGCTTTGATTCCCAATTTTTTTTGGCCACCGCTTTTCTTAAATTATATATAATTAGGACACAACCGTGATCATAACTTGAAGTGACATCCAGATCCAAATCTATACTTTTGTGTTAACTAATTTTTCTAAATTTCAAACTGTCATAATCTCAGATGTTCCTCAAAATTCGAACCAGGTGGTTTTGGGCTTTTTCCCCCTCAATCAAATATTTGGCTTCTTGGGATGGGGCTTTCTCTATGGGTTACTTTGCTTCTCAATTCTGTGTGGAGCCTGTGTACTTGTGCATGGTGTCCTTGTACAATGTTGGCTTTATATTTCAACAAATTTTCTATCTTTTATTTATAAATAAAAATAAAAATACATTTCCCCAATTGTACCTCAGCTTCTCAAGTAAAAATAACCCACCCACTGAGGCAAGTTGGTCGACTGATCTACATATGTACCTAAGAGGCCTGTGTGAACCCTGCTCTCATAAAAACAAGCAATATTAGAAGTTGGCCAAAAATAAGCAACCCTCTAAAATTAGGAAACAATAGGGTTGAAACTTCAGAAACTAATTTCAAAATATTTGGTTTGCACGAAAAACCCTAGGTAGTCTAGACAGACATGTCAACCAGACTCGTTCAAATTCCATTACAAGAGACCAGTCCAAATAAACCTTACTCTAACGGCTAACCTAACCTGAACCAACCCAAACCAAATTAGACCCTATGAACCTGAGCCTAAACAAACCCGAACAGCCCATATAAACCTAAACCCCAATCTAACCTGAACCAACCCTTACTCTACCAAACCCAATACGATCTAGCAAATACCATGAACTTAACCGAACCCATCTCAAACAAATGCATAACTAAACCAAAAAAAAAAAAAAGCAAGTCACATGAAAACAAAACCTGGTCAGACGAAACAAATCTTACCTTGTGAGGAAGAAAAGAAAAGGATGAAGTCCTGGTTAGCCGAGATTTCTTTTGAGAATCAGAATCAAGAATTAGAAGAAACGAGATTTCAACCATGCAAAAAACTTAACAAATCCATATTTTAAAACTAACAGAAATAAAACATCACAGGTACCTAAATCTTAAAGAAGAACATGACAAGAATATAACCAACATTGGATCAACAAAGGGAAGAAAACATATTGAGCCCTACACCAGACCCGGAAAGAAACTCAAGGAAACACTCCATTAAAATCCCATGAGGTCAGATAAACATCACGAAAATATACACTGAAATGAAACTAATCAAGGAAGACACAATACGAAACATGGCAAGAAAGGATAAAAATGCAAAGAAGTTACTAGGAAACATTGAGAAAAAGCTAGGAACATAAACGAAACAAATGAACATACCTGGTGTCTTTTTCTCCTTCTCCCTCTTTCCTGCTTCTTCTCTTCCCTGCGACCTCAACCAATGACCCTCTTCGAACCTTGGCCGCCAATTCCTTCTCTAACTTCTCTCGGTCTCACCTCCCTCTCTTGCCCGTGAATTCTCTCTCTCTCACACTCTCGAGTTTACGTCACGATAGCCTCCCCTGCTTTCTAAAAAAAAGTGGTGTTGCTGGAGCCCTCAACAAGGCCTCTTTTAATTGGAGGAGGGCTAATTACTTCATCGTCATCCAACATAAAATCTTGAATATCCCTCAACAGCATCTTGTCTTTCAATAGACCTCTCTTAGTCTTACCAACATTCAACAATGCATTGTTAATTAAAGGGCGCAAACTTCTCATTTGAGATTCCTTATCGGAGGAACTTCTCTTTTGAAGAAAAGGGTGGGTCGTAATCACCTCTTGTTCACGCCTATAATCATAGCGATGCCATTCCAGGCGATGGTTTTCCTTGAGTTGAGATTCAAGCGAAAAATTTTCCTCATCGTTAATTTCTTCTTCTTGTTGTTCATCAGTATCATCAGAAGGAGATTTCTCTTCATCCATATCTCCCTCTCCTCCTTCCGTATGATCAGAGGGAGATGCTACCATCATGGCACTGGAATATTCAAACGGAAATTCTTCTTCCAAACTATTGGAGAAACTTTTCTCATCGTCAATTTCTTCCTCCTCTTCTTCCTCACTATCGGAGGAACTTTCCTCATCGTCAATTTCTTCCTCTTTTTCTTCCGTACGATCGGAGGAACTTTCCTCATCGTCAATTTCTTCTTCTTCTTCTTCTTCTTCATCAGTTTCATCAGATGGAGATTTCTCGTCATCCATATCTCCCTCTCCTCCTTCCGTACTGGAATATTGATTAGGCCTTTGCGGCTGTTCATGAGGTTCAAGTTCCCTGTTTTCCAACACAAGCTTCCAGTCGCATAGATATAAAACAACACTATCGCTGCCTCTTATACAAGTACTAATTGATATCTCAATTGAATTTTTTCCTTGCAAGGGAATACCAAACCAATCAAAGCCTTTGAAATGGTGAATGTATATACCTCCTCCTCTTGATTTATAAAATTTGGCATTCCTAATTCTCAGGGTATGAAAAGACCAGGTTGTTTTATCTTTTTCGCGAATACAAGCTGAAATATTGAAATCGGTGTTGTGCAACGCTCTACAATCGAGCGGGTCGAAAGCAAGATAGAGAACTAACCCCTTATCATTATACATCCCATCAGGAACAGTCAAAGAATAACTTCTACGTCTCGATGAACCGGATATCTCTGAACATGGAAAATTTTCCAACTGCAAAATAGAAGAAAGAAAAAAGGAAAGTAATTAACTAAATGGAAAACAGTTTATAATATGAGGAGATATATTAAGTTCCAATTAGATAAGAATAGTGCATAGTAGGGAGAACAACAGAACATACCTCTCCATATGCCCTCCTTGGAGTATATGTCAATTTATAGCAATCTCGTACATCCAACATTTCCAAGGATTCTGTTCCCTGGAGGTTTCCAATCTCAACAAAATTCATGCAACCCCTAACACAGATTTTCTTTAAAAATTTCAGCCTTGACAAATCCGATATTGTTTTTAATGAATTGCATCCTTCGCAACAAAGTTCAATTAATCTTGAGGGAAGTTCTCCGAGGTATTTCAAATTCTTGCATAGATAGAGTTTTAATTGCTTCAAACTTTTCAAGTGCGACAGACCTAATGTGGGATCCCCTAATGTGAGGGATTCAAACCCCCAAGACATTTCCAACTCCACTAAATTCGACAACATTGAAAAACCTTTAGGAATATTTGAAATTCCACTTCCTTCCAGTTTAATTTTGTGCAACTGCTTCATTCTCTCCATTGATACTGGTAGTTTCATTAGTTTCCAACAACTCTCAGCCTTTAATATCTCCAGCTTCTCCAATTGTCCAACATTATCAGGCAATTCCTTAATTTCTTTACACTCAGACAAATTTAGGTCAACCAAAGATTCTAGATCACCAATGGAGTCAGGCAACTTTTTGAGTGAGGTACAACCCCCGAGATCAAGATTTTTGAGCTGACTCAATTGCCCAATGGAATGATGTAACTCTTCCAAGGATCGACATTGACTAAGATCTAATTGTTCCAATTGCCTCATTTTCTCCATTGATACTGGTAGCTTCATTAGTTTCCAGCAACTCTCAGCCTTTAATATCTCCAGCTTCTTCAATCGTTCAACACTATCAGGCAATTCCTTAATTTCTTTACAATAAGACAAATCCAGGTCAACCAAAGATTCTAGATTACCAATGGAGTCAGGCAACTTTTCAAGTGAGGCACAACTGATGAGATTAAGATTTTTGAGCTGATTCAATTGCCCAATGGAATGGTGTAACTCTTTCAAGGATCGACATTCTCCAAGATTTAATCGCTCCAAGCAAGGAAACCATGAAAAGTTTGGGGACTCAGATAGATATGAACACTCACTCAGATTAAGAACTTTCAAGTGTTGAAACTGTTGTCAAGCAAAGAGAAAACGTTATAGAACTTAATAATCCAAAGAAGAAGAAGAAAAAAATTCCAGCAAATTGGGTCCAGTTTTGTGTGCACTAATATGGAATCTACTCTTCCTCAACCTACTCTTCCTCAACGGGTTTACAAATCCCACCCCCCCCCCTAGGTCTTGGTATTTTCTAAAATACCATTTTAATTGGAGCAATATTCCATATGGGTGCACACGAAATCGGGTAGCAGGAAAATACCTGATGCTCGGTTTGTAGAAAATTTTTATCTCTAATCAAATGAGAAAAGAAAAAAAAATTCAAATGCTATACCTTATTTCCATTTTGAGGCTTATCATTCCATGCTTGTCTAAAATTGCTATTCGACAAGTTGAGATAAACTAGTCTCTTATGATAAAAATTGATTGGCACAATATGCTGAAGCCTTGACACCCACTTGAAACATCTTAATGCAGAAGGAAGATGCGAAAAGTCTCCCTTCAAGTTTGCTGAATTAATCTCAAGAAATCTTAATTTGACCATCTTCTTAAAAGATTCAATAGATAAATCAACATAGGTTGATTCATCGGGAAGACTCATGCCTTTTATCCTATCAGTTCCCTACATGAGAAAACAACCCAAGTAAATGAAAATTGTTGGATCCATATTAATAATATTTTAAATAACTCAAGTTAATGAAATTTGGTGGACACACACACACACACACACGAGAGAGAGAGAGAGAGAGAGAGAGAGAGAGAGAGAGAGAGAGAGAGAGAGAGAGAGAGAGAGAGAGAGAGAGAGAGAGAGAGAGAGAGAGAGAGAGAGAGAGAGAGAGAGAGAGAGAGAGGTCTGACCTTGTCTTCTTCTAATACTTCTAAGATTTTTGCATGAGACCATAACCTACTACAATCACCCGGCTCCAAACGGCTTTCTTGTGAGACAATTTCCCGTCCCATATCTCGAATTTGATCATGCATCCGCAAGCGGGGATTTGTATACTCTTCGTCAAATTTCAGAAGGGATCTTTTGATTAATATGTATAAATTTGATTCCGGATAATAGTCACAAGCTTCCCATATAGAAAATATAGTTTCTTTCCTCCGTCCAATGAAAAAACAAGCAGCATCAAGAAATATGGCTTTCTGGTTATCTTCTAGACTATCATAGCTTATCTTCAATCGTGTCTGCACTTCTTCATTAGGAATTTCTTTCAATTTTTTTATTGTATGTTCCCACATTTTTTTGCTTTTTTCTCTTCTTAGCAAAGACCCCAACACCTCTAGAGTTAAAGGCAATCCTCCAGAATAGTTTGCAACATCCCTTGAAAGTTGCATATAATTTTCAGGCGGTTGATCATTTTGAAAGGCATGCCAACTAAATAATTTAAGAGATTGCTCATGATCCAACTCTTGAGGCTTATATACATCTATAGCTATTTTCGAAATGCCTTCAACTCTGGTTGTTATTATGACCCTACTGCCTGGACCAAACCACCCGAGTTCACCAGCCAAAGCATCTACTTGTTCTTTATTATCCACATCATCAAGAACAACAAAAACTTTTTGATGACACAGCTTTCTTTTTATCAATGTTTTTCCCTGGTGATAATTACTTATGTCAAAGTCTGTTTTGAAGATATCTTTAAGAAGTTGCATCTGCAAAGACTCTAGACCCCTGGATTCTGTTGCTTGTTTTCTAACATCTGAAAGAAAACTATGCTTATTGAAGATTGAAATACTAAAATTGTAGAGATCCTTAGCAATAGTTGTCTTCCCGATGCCGCCAAAACCACAGATTTCGACAAACTGAACATCGTTGGAACCAATATTCAATAAAGATTTCAATTCAGCTATACGAGAATCTATTCCAACAAGATATTTACTTTGAGCCAAATAGGTGTTACTAATCAATTCTTGAATAACCCTTTTGACAACTAGTTCAACTTTCTGTGCTTGATCCCTGCAATCATTTCATATCAAAATTATTTAAAACACAAAAACAACTAATGAGAAGTATAAATAAAAATAAATAAATTTAAAACTTTTTTATGGAATTGGAAGTAGTTAGAAATTAAACAATGAGACTGTACTATGATTAAAATTACAAATATGTATCATTGTATACAAAATAAGTGTATCATTGAATCTCTATGATCAACTTAACTGTCTTGGGCTTTAAACAAGGTAGAAGATCTCTAACTGTATATCAAAATAGGATTGATTCTTGGAAAATCTTGAATCACTTGAGATACAAAGGGATTTAATACATAATCAGCCATGATGTTGCACCAAATTATTAATATGGTTGATCAATAGGAGACTGAGACTACCTTGGGTAGAAGTTTGTGTGATTGAGAGTTACTTGGTTTCATCAGGAACTTCTCCTTTTAAATTCCCTACCAATTCCATAGCATCCATTTAACTCTTTACAATATCAGGCTTGAATTTCTTTTGGTGTTTGCAAAATGATTTCCAAAACTTCCAGACTAATAACGAACACGTAATGGTTCAACATGGAAGAATATAATTAGTACCAATTGACCGTTGGATATGTGGCGTTGAACTATCTGAGCAAATTCCTATAGGCACCATTTGCTATCCGTGTAGCCACTAGATAGGACAGGGATCGAGATTTTGGACCCCTCGATCGCTCTTTGTAAGGTTGGGCCAACGGCTTCTCCAGCCCACAATTTTTCAGTATAAAAAAAGACATTTAATCCTATGTCTGTCAGAGCTTTGTGAAAGAAACTAATGAAGGTATTCCAAATATCTTCACTGAAATTGAGAAATACATCATAACTAGAAGATCCATTTGTGGAGGCAGAGTCGGAAGCACAATCTGTTATTGCCATAAAGTGATCAACAATTGCAAAGAAGATAAGACGTTGAACTTCAAAGAGCTCCGTTAATTTCTCTTGAGGAACTCTCTCAGTTTAGAAATTGGCTTTTTGTAGGAAGCATTGGAGTGAGTTTCTGAGTTGCTTCTTCTAATTTTTAATTCCTAATAATTGTCACTGAGTTCTCCGGTGCGATTTATCTTGCCTAATTTAATACACATTTACTTCATTAACCATTAAACTTGTATGGGTCTTTGAAAATAACATATGCATACTTTAGAGGAGTTGGTGGATTTCCAAGTGGGTGGGAAATGTGAAAGAAAGAGGGGTGATATGGGGATCAAGAATCTTCCTCCTCATTTGTAATTATTTTATAAAACATGATTTGATTGAAGAGATTAAAAATCAGACAAAACCCAAACCAATTTATATTACATCAAGTTCTTGGGCATATTTACCAAAAAAAAAAAAAATAGTTCTTGAATATAAGGAATCCAAAAACAAAGTAGGTATCCATTATTGAAATCCACCTCATAATAATCCATCAATATATTATAAATCAAAAGGCAAAGAGGGATCGGCTTCTACCAAAAAAAAAAAAAGTTTGAGACAGTGATATATAGTATTAGTATATAATATTATTTAAAATATATGTTTATTTGATTGGTAACATAAATTATTCACATCATGTTTATTTAACAAAAATTTTCACAACGAATTTGAGTATTACCAATATATCTAAAACATTGTTCATTGTTTGCTATATATTATGACATATATAACGGCATTTATTGAAACTAAATAAATAATTGATTCTATTTATGATAAGAATATCTTCAGTATATGTTTGTGGGAATTGAGATTAAAATAGATTTAGTTTCGGATTCAAATCCTCTCATGTCTCTCATGTTGGTATGAGGAAATCCAGTGGTTACAATTTACTGTGCGCACATAGCGATGTATTGATATACGAGCATACACAATGCATGACAACCATTGGATTTTCTCATACTAACATGAAGGGCATGAGAGGATTTTTAGTGAAGAACTTTTCCTTTCAAATCAATAAAAACTCATCATTTTTCACTTTTCGATCTCTTCTCCCTTATCCAGTATGCTAAAAAGTACATGTTGACTTCTTTTTCCCAATTTTGCTTTGATTAAATTTGAAAACTTTGGAATCCATTGAAAAAAAAATAGAAACTTTCATATAACTTTTCAAGAACCTTGCTCTTTATTTGTAATTATTTTTAAAACATTAATGATTTGATTTGTTAGATCATGCCTAACCACCTCAAGTTGTCATGTTTAAGACGTTGTCACTAACCACTTAGGGCCAAAAGATTAATTCTTGGTATATTGAGTATTTTTCTATAGGAAAATTCTTAGTGATGGAGTTGATTACGGGAGGAAAGTATCCAATAACTTCGATGTGCTGCACAAAAGGAGGTTTGTCCTCCTAAGGCCAGTCTTGAATAAGATAGATTTTAGAAACTACAGTTTCATTACTTTCTGTGTACGATTATGATTTTTTTTTTTTATGGCAAAGTTGTTTCAACCCCTATTCTAGGGTTACATCAAATTTTCCATGTCTATTAAACAGGCAGATATATTTATACTATTCACCATATTTAGAATAATTCAATTTAAATAATAATGGATTGAAAATTAATATAGATATATATTACCCTTATCAAATCTAAAAATTTAAGCTATTAAGTGGAGAAAGCAATTAATATATTAAAATATCTTAGATGCCAACGTTTTTCATGTAAGATTCTTCCCAACAAAAACATTTGGTTATTATACAAGAAATTTTGTAGTGATGTACAATTTTTTTTATTTTTTATTTATTTAGATATGGTAGGTAATTCTGATGAATTTATTTTAATCAAAATATATATCAATGGGGAAGCAGGGAGGGAAGGAAGGCATTAAAGGATGAAAATGCAATGGATAAAATTTTATTAAGTTTAAGATATTATAATAAGACTATTTTCGGTAGAAGTTTGAGGGATAAAAGACTTACGTAGTTTCGTCAAAAACTCCTCCATTCAAATTCCCTACAAATTTCAAAGCATCCTTCCAACTTGTTATGGTATTGGGCTCGAACTTCTTCTCATGTTCCTGAAATGCTTTCTCCAAATAATTTCCTGTTTGATTTTGAACATCAAGTGCCTTAACATGGTAGAATATAGGCAGGATCAATTGACCGTTGGATCTGTGGTGTTGAACTATCTGAACAAGTTCCCAGAGACACCATTGACTATCTGCATAACCACTAGAAAAAATAGGAATCCAGATTTTGGATCCTTCGATCGCTCTTTCAATGACTGGGCCAATGGCATCTCCAAGCCACAATTTTTCACTATCACGGAAGACATTGATTCCACTGTCGTTAAGAAATTTGTAAAGGATACTGGTAAAATTATTGCCAGTGTCTGACCACTTGTAACTGAAAAACACATCGAAATTTGAAGAACCAAATGAAGAACCAGAGGATGATCCTTGGGTCTGTTCCGCCATGAAGTTGCAGTTCTGGCAATAATTGTAGCTTGTAGGAGTCGTCGGAGTTTTTTTCTTCTTACATATATACTGCTTCGATGCGTAAGCCACCGCAAGGAGCACTCTTGGTCTAATAATTTATTCCTTTAGAGAGACATGAAAACCCGTAGACCCCACCACTATGGAAAAGAAGTGATTGACAGTTGAAGTCCATCGATATAACTGAACTCGTTGAATGTACGTTTTCTTCATCTACCTACCAAATAAGGGTGTGTCAATTGTTTGGTCTTCTTCAGTCTCTTGACTCTTGACCAGTTTCGTTCAGACCATAATCGTCCATTCATGTAACTGGCCGATTAAACAATCAATCGATCTGCGGGTCCCAGCACAAACTTCCAAATGTTCCTTCCAATCACAAGCGATACTGAAATAATTTATTTTTAATTTTTTAACATTATTATCAATAGGAGGAGACGATGTGGATCCTATCAACAGAGACCTCACAGCACGCGCAGTAAAAGAAACCATAATAAATCTACTTCTTCACTGTCACTAAAATCCACTGCAAGTCACATGACAATCCATTACAATCCATTACATTATAAGGAATCCAAACGACAAAGAAAGGATCGATTTACGAAGCAGTGAGGATGTCTTCTTATACACGTTATGAGTTATTGCAGGGGAAGATAAAAGATTCTAAGATATACGGGGATCACATGGGTATCGGTGGAAATTGAAATCCACTAGTTCATAAAATAAAAATTATCACATGGCTACCATGATTCCTTCTCTCTATTTGTAATTATTTTAAAAAGAAAAAAATTTCATATACATCTTAATACAAAATGCTAACATTATCTATCACCAACAAGTTTAAAAAAACATCAATCACAATCATTTAACAGACAAAAATCACTTAAATTGTTGATATAAAGTTTTACTTTTCATATTATAAATTAAAATTTTTAAAAATTAAATAGAATAACTAGTTTGATCTTATAATGAAATTTATATTTTCTCTTTTTCTCTTTTCTTTTCACTCTCACCCAAGCCCTAATCCCTAACGATGAGTTAATCTGAGTTTTAATTCCCTACCCCTTCTTTTGAAGCTGTAGTTATAGTGTTGGTTTTTTCTGTTTAAAAAAACTTATTAATATATATATATATATATATTTTTTGGCTGTTGTCCTCATTGTGGGGTTAGGAAGTCGAATTGGTCGTTTAAGGGACAGCCCTTCTTGGAGGAGGGGAGTGAGGGGGATATTTTGGCTATATAGGGATAAAGCGTAGGATTCAAACTCGAATCCTTAGATTTATACAAAACTTAATATGCTCGCAATTGCCATTGCATTAATGTGCGCATTTTCATTTGACGTCCAACTTGATTGCCAGAAGAAAGTATCAAACATCTTCCATGTGCCTTGATAGGAGGCCTGACCTTTTAAGTTCAATCCTACGTAAGGTATGATTTTGGATATTACGGATTCTTTAGCTGTTTGCGTAGACTATGATTATCTATTTTTAAATTTCATTTTAAAAATCTATATGATATGTTTGTTATAACAAAAATACTCAAAAATTTTGATATTACAAAATTATGAAAACAATGTTTAATACAACAGTAGCTTTCCTATACTTACACCCTAAAAAAAAAAGGGTAGCCTTTTATTGATCACCCCTTACCCTTTTTTTTAAAACACATGAAGGAATTTAAAGTAAAAGTGTATAAAATATTATCGGTTTGGCCTGGATCAATTACGTTTAAACCATAATCGATCCATGATTAAATATCATATGGATTAATATGAAAGAATATAGGCAGAATCAATTGACCGTTGGAACTGTGGTGTTGAACTATCTGAATAAATTCCTAAAGACACCATTAACTATCCACATAACCATTAGAAAAGATAGAGATCCAGATTTTGGACCCTTGGATCGCTCTTTCAATGACTGGGCCAATGGCATCTCCAAGCCACAGTTTTTTTCTTCTTACATATATACTGCTTCGATGTGTAAGCCAGCGCAAGAAGCACTCTTGGTCTAATAATTTATTCCTTTAGAGAGGCATGAAAACGTCGGAACCGAATCCTCTCCCGCGGCAGGAGATTCCTGCCGCTGATCCAAGGGCTGGGGATCAGCCGGCCCGTCTATCAATACATTGGGAGATGGACCGGCTGAAATCCCGTCCTTGGCCGGCGGCAGATGGGCAGGAGGGGATTTTTATACTGAAAACACATAAACCCCGTTATGGAAAGGAAGTGCTGACAGTTGAAGTCCATCGATATGGCTGAACTCGTTGAACGTACGTTTTCTTCATCTACCTAATAAGGTGTCAATTGTTTGGTCTCGAGTCAAGTATCTTGACTCTTGACCAGTTTCGTTCAAACCATAATCGATTCATGTAACTGGCCGATTAAACAATCGATCTGCGGGTCCCAGCACAAACTTCCAAATGTTCCTTCCCATCACAAGCGACACTGAAATAATCTATTTTTTTATTTTTTGGCATTATTATCATCAACAGACACCACACAGCACGCGCAGTGAAAGAAACCATTAATAAATCTACTTCTTCACTGTCACTAAAATCCACTGCAAGTCACATGACAACCCATTACAATCCATTATATTATAAGGAATCCAAACGACAAACAAAGGATCGATTTACGAAGCAGTGAGGATGTCTTCTTATACACGTTGTGAGTTATTGCAGGGGAAGATAAAAGATTCTGAGATATACGGGGATCACATGAGTATCGGTGGAAATTGAAATCCACTAGTTTATAAAAATAAAAAAAATTATCACATGGCTACCATGATTCCTTCTTCCTATTTGTAATTATTTTAAGAAAAAAAAAATTTCATATACATCCTAATACAAAATGCTAATATTATCTATCATCACAAGTTTTAGAAAAACATCACTCACAATTATTTAACAGACAAAAATCACTTAAATTGTTGACATAAAGTTTTATCTTTCATATTATAAATTAAAATTTTTAAAAATTAAATAGAATTACTAATTTGACTTTAAAAAGTTTTACCGGCCGTTTCAGCACCACCAATTGATATCCTGAAAGTCCCCTAGAGATCTCGACAGTCCAGACGCTCTGCGCCACAAGCTGTGCCCCCTAGCCCAAGGAGGGATAATCCTTTGATATATTCATATCACAACAAGGGTCGAAGCAATCGTTGGGAAGAGCCTCAATCTCAGTATGTTCTAGAGGTCAATCCTACTGAAATCATTGAAAGCAGCCATGAGTCACCAGTTGTCTCTCGACGGTCGTCTATCTCAAACATGTTGGGGTTCAGACGGGGAGACAAGTGGGCCAAAGGCAGGATGTACACGAAGGCGGATGTAATGCGGGAGTCACAAAGGAGGGTCGACGAGGCCAGACGTGCCCGAGAAGATGCCCAGGCCAGGATCGACGCTGCTCGACAAGTCCGAGAGGATACCCAAGCGAGGGTCGACGAAGCTAGGCAAGTCCAAGAAGAAACCCAAGCAAGGGTCGACGCTACACGAGGAGAGAAAGCAACTACTATGCCGTCCGTTATAGCACATTCATCTGTTGTGCCAGTCGCAACCGTTCCCTCAACAGGTAACACTCCCACGAGCGATCAAAATACGGCCCAACTAGAACGTCTTGTGAAAGACTTGATAGACGGGGTGTAACATGTTAAGAGAGGGGTCGATTCAGCAACCCTCCAAGAGTATGTTTCAGAGACTGCTCTGACAGATGAGGTTATGAACCATCCTCTACCTACCAACTTTGTCATCCCAAATGTTAGATGGTATGATGGCAAGACGGATCCAGAAAAACACTTGGATAATTTTAAAGTGGGAATGGTCATCTACGGCCACTACGACACTTTGTGCTGTAAAGCTTTCCCCTCTATTCTACGAGAAGCAGGAAGGACATGGTTTAATAACCTTCCCCCTCGATCGATAGGGACTTTCAAGGAGTTCAGCAGTTTATTCTTCTCCCACTTTCAGGGGAATCACATTCAGAAGAAGAACTTGTCCCATTTGATGGTGATCAAACAAGGCGAGGGGTAGCCTCTTCGACCCTTCATCATCCGTTTGTTGGGAGTAGCGGGAGAAGTTAAAGACCTGCAACCAGATATGGTCGTGTCGACCCTGTCCAAAGCTTGTCGAGATCCTCAGTTGGTATTTTCTCTCAACAAGAAATGTCCTAGAACTCACGAGGAGATTTTCAGTCAATGAGACTGATATGCATCGGGAGCAGAGGCTGTGGCAGAGTTACCTGGACAAGTGAATCCATTTCCTCCAGCTGTAGAAAGAAAGAATAACGAAGCTTTGGAAAAAGCTCCTAGAGAAGGAGAAACAAGCAAGAAAACTAAGGTGGCCAAGGAACTGTACCCGGCCCGCCCTGCACCTGAGTATACCCCTCTTAACCGGACCATGGTTGAGATACTAAACATCAAAAGAGGCAACGCCTTACTGGTCCCTCCACCTAAGATGATTGCCCGACCCGAGGAGGGCAACAGGCAGGTATATTGCGTGCGTCACCAAGATCATGGCCATGACATCAACTCATGCAGACATTTAAAAAGTCTGGTTGAAGATTTGATCCAGCACGAGCGATGGATGGAGTTTGTAGGTCCAAGACCAGTACCACCTTCGTCTACACCTGCGATGGTGCTTCCCCCGCCTCCTCCCATGAGGGCCTCGGGGGAGAGGGTTTAACATAAGCCTCTACCACCCCTAAGGGGATTCATGGGTCAGATTGATCTATGCATGGAAGATCGACAAGAGAGGATGAAAGAGTACCCTGCCCGGGGGATTCGAACTGTTCGCGAAAAGAGTCCCCCGAGGAGGTTATTGGGAAAGGCGGGCCCGGAACAAGATCTAGGGCTGAGCGATGATGAATATGTGACATTGAGTCATCCAAAGTGTATGACGGTGACTGTCTAGCCCGAACATATGCGACGCAAAGTACTCCCGATCGTGGTAGAGCCTGTGGAAGAAGAAGCAACTAAAGAAAAGCAAACCCGCAAAGGAACAGAAGACATGGGGGGATCGTCTTCTAAAAAAGTCAGGTATGAGGGGTATATTTATTTGGTGATGATGACCTTATTGATGTTGTTACCCCCCATGAAGACCCCCTTGTTATCAAGATGGCCATCGAAGAAGATTGGAAAGTAAGTTGTATGTTGGTTGACACTGGTAGTGCTTGTGAGATCCTCTATTATGACATCTATCGGAGATTGGGCTACACGGATGAACAATTAAGACCCATTAAATATTTTCTTTTGGGGTTTAATGGCGAAGGAGTACGGGTGAAGGGAGCTATTCAAATCGATACTCGCCCTAGGGACTTATCCAGCGCGAGATAGCATCAATATGAAGTACATGGAGGTAGACACCCGGTTGAGCCACAACGGTATCCTCATTAGGAATGGTCTTAACAAGCTACGGGCCTGCCTATCAACTTATTACCTGCTTATGAAGTTTCCCACTGAATGGGGAGTCGGATGTTGTAAGGCTGACTAGTCAGTGTCAAAAAGGTGTCATGCAGCCTCCTTGCTGCCATCGAGGAAGATCAATCTGTTCAGGTAATCCAGCTAGATGAATACCATGATGACTTTTCGATGGAACGGACCACTCCAATCGAAGATCTCATTCCAGTGCCTTTTAATGATGACCATCTAAAAAAGGCATTCCTCATTGGCTCGGCCCTCCCAGAAGATCAAAGACAAGAGCTCATAAAGTTTCTAAAGGCAAACTCTGACGTTTTTGCCTGGACTCCCGAAGACATGCCCAGGATTCCGCGTTCGACTATGGAGCATTACTTAAAGATAGATCTGCACCAACGCCTTATTTGCCAAGAAAAAAGAGCCGTTTCGATAGAGAAGCAAGCAATCATAGATCAAGAGGTCAAAAAATTATTGAAAGCTGGATTTATCCGAGAAGTATATTATCCAGACTGGTTGGCCAATGTTGTACTGGTGCCTAACTTTGATGACCGTTGGCGTGTATGTATCTATTTTACTGATCTTAATAAAGCATGTCCAAAATATTCTTACCCATTGCCTCAAATAGATCAGCTCATCGATGCCGCTGTGAGGCACGAGCTGCTATCCTTTCTGGACGCATATTCAAGGTATAACCAAATAAAGATGGCCAAAGAAGACGAGGAGAATACAGCCTTCATCACCAGCAAGGGCACCTACTGTTACATAGTAATGTCGTTTGGATTGAAAAATGCGGGGGCGACGTACCAGAGGCTCGTTAACAAAGTTTTTGAAAGACAAATTAGTCAGACCATGGAGGTATAGGTGGATGACTTGGTCAAGACAACTCGGGCGCCAGATCACCTGACAGACCTCAAAGAAGTCTTCGATGTTTCACGGCCTCAAGCGATACCTATCTTCACCCCCGTTGCTAGTGAAGCCAGAGACAGGAGATATGCTACTACTCTATTTGACAGTCTTGCCATGTGCGGTCAGTAGAGTATTAGTCAAGGAGGTTGATAAGGTACAACATCCTATTTAGAAAAAATTTCATCTAACCCCCAAAAACTATGTCAAATTCGATCTAACCCCCAATAATTTCAAAAGTCTCATCTACCACCCAAAAAGTTTCCAAATGTCTCATCTACCTCCCAACATTTTTCCAGCATTAGTCAAAGAGACCCCACCCGTTAGTAAAGTTCCGTTAGTTGCAAATATTAAGACAATATTGCCTTATTCCAAAGGTAAAAGACCGTAATGCCCCCAAACTAAAAAACACCTTTACCTAAAACCAACGGAGGTGAGTTGCAGAGAATGGTTTTGTTTGAAGGAAGATGAAGAAGCACTTGTTTTGTACCAGAGAATAGCTATCAAATCTCTCGAAACGGATTCGTTACCGAGTCTGAAACGTCTGTTGATGAGTCGATTAAGCTAGAGAGGTCTTGATGCAGGTTTCTAATTAAAATGGGAGAAAATTGGGCAATTTCTAACTGGAGATTATGAATACCTAGATGTGATCGTAGAAGGAAATCGGTACTTGGTGGAAGTGTCATTGGCAGCTGAATTCACGATTGCTCGACCGACAGATGAGTATCTCTCATTGCTGAAGGTGTTCCCTGCAATTTTTGTTGGAAAACTAGAGGAGCTGAATTCACGATTTCTCCAGAAACACTAGTTTTGGTGAGAATAAACCTCCTGAGATACCTGAAATTGCCGAGCTTTCCAGTCATAGTGTCACACCCCAATTCCGCACTATTCAGAATGGTGTGATGAACCGCTAACAAACCAACGGTTCAACCAGGATCTCGAGTAGGCTATATCCGTGTTATCTAAACTCCATACATCCATAATCATAATCAGAGTAAATACACAATAGCGGAAGTCTTATAGTAAAATGAACTGAGAATCTACTGTGATATTAATATTTAAATAGTAAATTATTCTGTATCAACTGAGACATAAATAAATATCAAATACATAAAAATTAAAAAAATATCTAATCGAATACACATGAGTTGCACTCGCAAGAGGAGTCATGTGTATCCACTTCAGCTTCAACTTCCATCGCCGCTACATTCTCGTACGTTGGAGCTTTGACATAATCTTCTATAGTAAAACCTGCATCATCAACTAAAAATATTCGACGTCGAGGGGTGAGCACACATCACGGCTCAGTGAGCAAACAAAACAATGCAATAGTACATATGCATGCAATCAATTCATATCTTTGGTCTGGTTTATAGTTTGCAATATGCAATAGAAAGGTTTTGGTAGTCAAAGGTTAACGTTTATTGACCCCGCCTCTATACACAAGTGTGTGACGCCGTCCGAAGATAACATTTATCATCGACTCACAAGCACCCAATCATGAACATTATATAACAAAGGTTAACGTTTATTGCTATATAGTGTCATACCAACACGTAAGCCCCTGTTGGCGAGGGTTGCAAACTGGGCTCGCAACTAACCAATCCTAATGCCAAACAGTGTATCCAAGGCCTCACCCCAGCATCCCTCAGAATGTCCATAGAGATAGAGCTAAGGCCCTTCGGTAGAGTCAGAGACTACAAGGACCGAGACCACCTCCCCTGATACTCTACGACATAATAGTTCTGCTAAAGTAATGGCGATACGACGATGCTAATGCACAAGACTTGAGTTAGAGATAGAGCTAAAGTGCTAAGACCCGCCAAAGGTTAACGTTTATTGACGTTCTCATCACACCTCCCCTGATACTCGCTCGCATCAAGTACACCAACCACACACATACAATCACATGCCTATTCCTATCATCATCATCATCATCATGTTATAAATAATAGAGTAAATATGCATGAACAAGTAATAGAAATATTGGATGACATGTTGTATGCACATTACAAACATAGTCGCATAGAATCAAGCATGGCATTGGACTCTAGAAAAGAGAAAACAGTTTGTTATTAACCAATTAGTTTAGAGTTCTGTTTTCTCACCTTAGCTTGATAATAGATACTTTTTCAAGCTTTAGAATCACCTTTATATTGTTATTATATTGCTAGAAGACCTAACAAAGTCGATAAAATTTAATTATAATTTATTCTGAATTTAAAAACCATTCTGTTAACTGAGGGTCGGAGGTAGGGTTGGAGTCATGATCGACCCTGGGTGCGACCCTCCCCAATCTGGACTTCTCGAACACTGAGGGTCGAACTCAGGATCACATAGGGTCGGATGGTCATCGACCCTCTGTGCGACCCTCGATGGATTTTGGTCAATTTCCTTCCTTTTAGTCCATTCTTCGTGTTTGGGGTCCTATTGCTTGCTCCTACAGTCCATTCAATATTCATTCCATGGTCTAGAACCCTGAATCACCCACCTAAATACCTTTCATGTATTCTCCCATGGTTTTCTATGAAAACCTAACCATGAGTTGATGGTTTGGGTTTCTCCGAGATCACACCCTCATCATTATCTAACCTAAGGTCTGTGAAAACTCATGGAATTAGTATCCACACCTGAGAAGATTACTCCTTCTCTGTAACTCTTCTCATTTTTTGCTTTCTTCTTTTCCTTGCTTCTCTTTTTCTCCTTTTCCTTCTCTTCTCTTTCTCTCAATTTAATTAGGGTTGTAAAAGGAGTGAAAGAGGCTTAGGGACGTCCTTTAAATAGAGTAGAAACATCCTAAAATAAGTCCCTTTGAGATTAGGAAAGAATCCAAATCAAAATTTAGGAAATTTCCTAATTTTAATTTCGGCGGAAACTGAGGGTCGATGCGAGGGTCGATGATCCCGTCAACCCTAGGTTTCCTAAAGTGTCCGACCCTCCCTGTAAAACAGAGGGTCTGACTTTCTGTCCTGGGGGGTCCGACCCTCCTTTGCTGGGTATGCGATCCTCCCCTTAAATTGAGTGTTTTAGGGTCGATTTGATACCTGGGATCACGATCTCCTTCACGCCCTTGGTCCATTTGACTTGACCATGATGGGTAAACCTGGTTCAAGGTGATAAGACCGGGTTAGTTTGATACGGGTCTTACAACTCCCCCCTACTTATAAAAATTTTGTCTTCGAAATTGTACGTACCTTCTGAATCAAATAAGTGAGGGTATTGCTTTCGCATAGCATTTTCTTCTTCCCATGTAATTTCTTCCATGTCTCTACTTTTTCAGGTGACCTTAACATAATAGATATCTCGGTTGCATAGTCGTTGAATCTTTCGGCTGGTGATTTCAGTTGGTGTTACTTCAAATGTCAAATCATCAGTCAAATCCGGTAAAACTACTGTCAAAACGTGCGTTGGATCCTTGACATACTTCTTCAATAGGAAAATATGAAATACGTCATGCACACTTGACATAGATGGTGGTAGTGCTAACTGATAAGCCACTTTCCCACGCTTAGCTAGAATCTCATACGGCCCGACATATCTTGGACTTAGTTTCCCTTTCTGTCCGAACCTTTTCAATCCTCGCATAGGCGATACCTTCAAAAATACTTTATCACCTACAGCGAATTCCAAATCTCTGCGTCGAGTATCTGCATATTGCTTCTGACGGTTCTGAGCTATTCTCACTCTTTCCTTGATAATGTCAACCACTCGACAAGTCTCTTCAACAAATTATGGTCCAATAATACTACGTTCTCCAACTTCATTCCAAAACAAAGGAGTTCGACACTTTCTGCCATACAGTGCTTCATAGGGTGACATCTGTATAGTAGCCTGATAGCTATTGTTATAAGCGAACTTGATCAATGGTAATCTTTCATCCCATGATCCCTTGAAGTCAATTACACATGCTCGTAGCATATCTTCTAGAATCTGGATTGTACGCTCTGACTGTCCATCTGTTTGTGGGTGGAATGCAGTACTGAACTTCAATGTTGTACCCATAGCCTTTTGTAATTCCTCCCAAAATTTGGAAGTAGATCGTGGATCTCTATCGGACACAATGCTCTCTGGTACACCGTGTAATCGAACAATATTATCCACATACAGCTTTGCTAACCTTTCTAGTGTATACTGAGGTCATATCGGTATGAAGCGAGCTGTTTTAGTCAGACGGTCTACAATCACCCAAACTACCTTAATTACTCGAGGAGTCAGTGGTAACCCCGTGACGAAGTCCATAGTGATGCAGTCCCATTTCCATGCTGGTTCTGATAACGGCTGTAACAGTCCTGCGGGTCTTTGTCATTCAGCCTTTACTTTCTGACAATTTAGGCATTGAGACACGAACTTAGCTACATCTGCTTTCATTCCTCTCCACCAATATAGTTTCTTTAGATCATGATACATTTTTGTACTTCCAGGATGTATCGAATAGATGGTGGTATGGGCTTCTTTCATCAGTCGGTGTCTAATGTCCACACTTTCTGTTTCAGGTACACATATTCTTCCTTTGTATTTCAATACTTTCTCTTCGTCCAAGGTGAACTCAGGGTTAGTCCTACCTTTCTCGATATCTTCTTGTACTATTCTCAGATAAGGATCTGATTTGATAGCTGTCTTCACTTCATCCATTATATCTGGTATAATCTTCAATGCTGCGAACATATTTGAAAATCGATGAATAAACCTTTGGTTGGCGGATCCATCCGTTTTGTCTATCACATATTGCTCATTGTCATGATTGAATACCATTCCGGTAGTACATGTAGCTACAGTTGTACTAACCTCCCATTGAGATTTTATCATTGCCTTTCTGCTCAACGCATCTGCTACTACATTAGCCTTCCCCGGATGATACTGGATATCACAATCATAGTCTTTCAGTAGTTCCAGCCATCTTCTTTGTCTCATATTCAACTCCTTCTGATTAAATAAATAAATAAGACTTTTATGGTTCGACTTAATCTGGAATTTCTCTTCGTACAGGTAATGTCTCCATATTTTGACAGCATGTACTACTGCTTCTAACTCCAAATCATGAGTGGGATAATTTTTCTCATGTGTCTTTAACTGTCTTGAGGCATAAGCAATTACTTGTTCTCCTTGCATAAGCACACATCCTAATCCCAGTCCTGACGCATCAGTGTATAGAGTAAATGGCTGTCCTGGGACAGGAATAGTCAAAATCAGAGCGGATATCAATCTGGTCTTTAATGTTTGGAAGCTCTTCTCACATTTATCCATCCACACAAACTTTTCACCTTTCTTAGTCAAATTGGTGAGAGGTACGGCAATCTGAGAATAGTCTTCCACAAATCTTCGATAATAACCAGCGAGACCCTGAAAACTTCTAATTTCTGCAACGCTTTTTGGTGCTTCCCACTTTACAATAGCCTCGATCTTGCTGGGGTCCACTTTGATTCCTTCAGTGGATACTACATGGCTAGGAAGGCGACTTCACTTAGCCAAAACTCACACTTGATAAATTTGGCATATAGCTTCTCTTTCCTTAAACGTTGTAGGGTGACGTTTAGACTTTTAATATGGGTTTTCTTGTCCTTGGAATATACCAATATATCATCAATAAATACAATAACCGACGTATCCAACATATCGTGAAAAACCCTGTTCATAAGTTTCATGAAAGTTGCTGGTGCATTTGTTAATCCAAAAGACATGACCAAGAATTCATAATGTCCATATCTGGTCCTGAAAGCTATCTTAGGAATATCACCTTCTTTAATTTTCAACTGATGATAACCTGATCGAAGATCGATCTTTGAAAATACTTTTGCTCATTGCAACTGATCGAACAAGTCATCGATCCTAGGTAGTGGATATCGATTATTGATTATCAGTTTATTCAACTCCCGATAGTCGATACGTAATCGAACGCTACCGTCCTTCTTCTTTACGAAAAATATTGGTGCCCCCCATGGTGATATACTGGGTGAAATATAACCCTAGTCCAGCAGTTCCTGTAGTTGAACTTTCAATTCCTTCAGTTCAGTAAGAGCCATTCTATAAGGTACTTTGATACTGGTGCGGCTCCTGGTATAAGATCTATCATAAACTCTGTGGCTCGGTCGGGTGGTAATCCTGGTAGTTCCTCCAAAAATATGTCAGGATAGTCCCGCACGACATCAATGTCTTCCATTTGTGGTGCTTCCTTGGTTAGGTTGACCACTGATACTAGATACCCAATTGCCCCCTTCTCAAGGCACTTCTTAGCCTTTAGTGCTGAGAGTATGAGCTTGCGTTTACGGGGAAGTTTGATTCCCGCAAAACTGAATTCTACTCCTTCTTTGTCTTTAAATGTTAGCTTCTTTTCGGTGCACAATAGGTTTGCAGAATGTCGAGCTAACCAGTCCATTCCCAAGATGACGTCAAAGTCTGCCATCTCAAGTTGTATCAAGGTTGCATCTAAGGTTTTCTCGCCAATGAGAACTGGACATGGTCCGTAACTTTCTCTAATTCCACTTCTAACCCCATTGGTGACCGTACAAGTAGTTTGTAGTCCAATGTTTTGATGGGTAAATTCAGCTTCTTTCCGAATGACACAGATATAAAGGAATGAGTAAATCCTGAATCAAAGAGTACTCTGGCGGGTACGCCATTTATAGGTACGATACGTGTGATTTATTTTACTTAGTATACATGCTCATACAATGTAATTACAACTTAAAAGGTTTCAGTCATACCTGTGACCACATCGGGTGATGCGGCAGCATCCTCGATTGTAACAGCATATACTCGTCCTTGATGTAACTGCTTCTTGGGCTTAGGACACTCCCTTGCCATATGTCCTGCTTGGTTGCAGTTATAACATTTCGGACCTTCAGAATTTGGCTTTGGCTGATGTTGAGCTACTAGAGTAGTCTTGGGTGCAGCAGTAAAGCCTTGAGCACGGAAGGGTTTAAATGTCTTGTTGTTCCCTCCGTTATAAGCATTTTCGGCTGGCCTTTTTATACCTCTGTTCTGTGTAAAATAACTCTCCTTCTGGCTCGATTCTATAACTCGAGCAATTTGGACAGATTCATTATATACCTTCTTCTCCAAGCCTAGAACATGCTCTCTGATGCTTCCTCTAAGCCCCGTGACAAACCTACGGGTCTTAGTATCTTCTTCTTGCATGCTGAGTGGTGCAAAGAAAAACAGCTCATCGTAATGCTATTGATATGAATCCACAGACATCTGGCCCTGATATAAACTCAGGAACTCCTTCTCCATAGCATCTCTGAAGCTTCGGGGAAAATACTTCTCGAAGAACGCTTCTTTATAAATAGCCCAATTCAATAGGGCGTGCTTGGTCAATAGGTAAGCCCTAGTAGATTTCCACCAATGATGTGCATCACCCTTTAGCATGAAGGTGGCACATAGTACTTTTTCTTCTTCTGTGATAGTCATCATAAAGAAATTTCTCTCCATCTCGTCGATCCAGTGTGCTGGCCATAACGGATCAGACGATTTACCATTAAATTCCTTGGGCTTCATCTTCAAAAATCTCTCGACCAGTCGAGAGTGATCCATCTGATTTTGGGGGTATGCCCCAAACATAGGTTGTAGATACTGATAATTAACCTAAGTTGCTTCCGGACCTGGTACTGGAATTTGTGTAGCTGGTGGTTGAGGTGTTTGAGGTGATGGGTGGTTACCCACCGGTGCTGCACTGGCTTGTCCCGTCTGCATGGGTGTAGCATGAGCTGCTTGGAACATAATTCCAATTGCAACTTGCATTTGAGCCTGTGCATGTTGCATCTGTTGCAGCTGCTGTGCTAAATTCATTACCACGGTTGCTAACTCTGGTGGTGGAGGTGGCAAGTTTGTAGGATTTGCCTGATCCGGGTTTTCTGGTACATATATATTTTCCTGACTAGTCTCCTCCACAGGTGGTGGTGGTGGAACTTCATTTCGACTCTGCCTGGTTACTCTACGTCCAGACAAGTTTTTCTTCTGAGATTGGTGATGCCTGAAAATCATCAAAATAGGTGAGACAATAATTTATACTTCATGTAGGCACGCTAATCGATGTAAAATTCTAAATTTTAGCTCATTTTATGAAAAAAATACTGTCTTTTCTATCCAGGGTCGATGGTGGGGGTCGATGGTATGTCCGACCCTCAATATCTGACCCTGGGAATGACCTGTTCTTCCCGAGAGCTGAGGGTCGATGGGTATCCGACCCTGGTTTTCTGTCAGATTCCCGAGAGCCGAGGGTCAATGGGAGGGTCGATCCGAGGGTCGATGATCTTGGTCGAATTGTCCGACCCTCAGACCAAAAATCAGACCTTTAAGATCCGATTCTGGGTTCATTCTCTATTATTTCCCTCCCGTTTCGACTCGTCTCTCACCTCTAAGTTGCTACAGTGCCACTCCGCTATTTTGGTCATTTTGGATCCGAGTTTCAACGTCCACATCATCCTTACAGGTATGTTTTCTCATTTTTTTTTTCTGTTTTTAGGTTTTCATTTCTAGGTTTTTGTCCATTTAACTTGTATTTTTCAAATTAAACTTTTTCCAACCGTAAAATTTTGATTTTTATTGGGGGCTTTTGTTATTGGTGTCTCGAGGAACAAAAGCCCTCAAAAAATTTTAAGTTTCATCGGTTGGTTATCGAGAAACTTGGATTTTTGTTCTTTTGCCCTAATTTGTCGAAATTTTTGATTTCTCGTAATTTCTTCAAATTGGACTCCATTAGTTAAAATTTCCTATTGTGTGAGTGTCGTAGGATATGTTGAAACCTACGTAAGTCCTCCTGCCCACGTGTATGGGTGACAAGTGAGGCTTTTGGCCAACTTGCGTCGTTATAATGTCAAATTTCAGATTTTTATCCTACTAACTCATTATCTGTTTTTCTTTCTTATTTACAGATACCATGGCTCATACCAAAGTACCTAGAGTTCGTGATCTCCTTCGCTTCCGCTCCAACGAAGCCGAGGCACAATATGCCCACTATGCTCGTAAGAAAGTGGAGGGTGGTCGTATGGTGAACTTGGCTGAGTTAGCCTTGTTCAAAGTGGAGAGAGCCTTTGGTGATATGGGGTGGCTCCCTGTCATCACTTACGATGCGTGCACACGCCCGAATTTGGTGCGCCAGTTTTATTGTAATCTCCAGGTAGTGGGGAATTACAATGACGTCGAGAGTGGTCAAGAATTGCGCATCACCAGCAATGTTAAAGGGGTGAACATTTCATTCGATTATCGACAACTGGTCGACCTACTGGGCATTCTCTATGATGGCCCCATGGTTTACTGTGCGCCTGGAGAGCCCCAGTTTATTTCCACAGAGATGAGGGCAGAGATCGATAATCTGCTGCTACGACCTGATCGCTGGCAGATGAGAGCTTGTTATATGCATCCGGCTCCATGGGTCTTCTGTAAGATTATCCAGCATAATCTGATTCTGCAGAGTGGCCATTATGAGAGGGTTACTCAGCTGACCCAGTATCTTCTATACAACATTTGCACTAGGCAGCCCGTCTGCTTTCCTTACATCATCATGCGGACTATGATCAGTGCCACATTGTCCAGTCATAGGGGTAATCTACCCTATGGATGTATGATCACCGCATTGCTGACCCTCCTGGGGGTTGATTTAGTAGATGAGAAGATTCAGGAGAAAACCTTCTCGTCGCCTCTAGATTAGGAGGCTATCTGCAAGATGGGCCTGCGGGATGCCCAAGTCAGTGACGAGGAGAGGAACAAGATGGTGCACCCTCACACTCGTATCGAGATTGCTGACGCTGAGGCAGTCGCTGCCGCTGCTAGAGTTCATGCGGATCCTGCTGATGATGATGACCGCATGTATATGGATGTCGACTCGATACCACCGCCTTCACCTACCCATGCGGTTGGAGCTGGTACTTCCTCTGCGGCGGATCCTGCACCTGAGACTGGTTCTTCTCATGCGGCTGGTCCTTCACGCCCACCTTCTGATATGATGGAGATGTTGCATGAGATCAGAGAGGCTCAGCGCAGATCTGATCTGAGGATGGAGGAGTTGCTGGATGCCCAGCGTCGGACTGATCAGCGGGTGGCTGATCTCACAGCTAGTCTTCAGGCGACTCAGACTCAGGTGGCCTGGTTGACTAGAGTCTATACCGAGGACTATGACAGAGATCGTGAGGCACCGCCTCCTCCTTCACCTCCAGCTTCTTGATTGTATTTATTTTCTTTGTACTATAGAGTAACTGTCCGGGTTGTGGACTGTACTCTACTTTAATTATGTATATACGTTTGTTTCTCTCTCATTGTATGTAAAATTATTTCCCCTTTATGAAGATGCATTATCCTCTTTTTAAATTTGGTCTCAACCATCACTTGTGCTTATAGTGTGTTAATATTACTGTTTTTACTTTTATCCTATCTCAGTTCACAACTGTCTTGAATGTATGCTAGTTCAACGGACAAGGCCTGAGATGCTCTGATCCCAAGTTGTCACACCCCAATTCCGTACTATTCAGAATGGTGTGATGAACCACTAACAAACCAACGGTTCAACCAGGATCTCGAGTAGGCTATATCCGTGTTATCTAAACTCCATACATCCATAATCATAATCAGAGTAAATACACAATAGCGGAAGTTTTATAGTAAAATGAACTAAGAATCTACTGTGATATTAATATTTAAATAGAAAATTATTCTGTATCAACTGAGACATAAATAAATATCAAAAACATGTCTTTAATAAATCCAAATAAAGAAAATTAGAAAAATATCTAATCGAATACACATGAGTTGCACTCGCAAGAGGAGTCATGTGTATCCACTTCAGCTTTAACTTCCATCGCCGCTACATTCCCGTACGTTGGAGCTTTGACATAATCTTCTACAGTAAAACCTGCATCATCAACTAAAAATATTCGACGTCGAGGGGTGAGCACACATCACGGCTCAGTGAGCAAACAAAACAATGCAACAGTATATATGCATGCAATCAATTCATATCTTTGGTCTGGTTTATAGTTTGCAATATGCAATAGAAAGGTTTTGGTAGTCAAAGGTTAACGTTTATTGACCCCGCCTCTATACACAAGTGTGTGACGCCGCCCGAAGGTAACGTTTATCGTCGACTCAAAAGCACCCAATCATGAACATTATATAACAAAGGTTAACGTTTATTGCTATATAGTGTCATACCAACACGTAAGCCCCTGTTGGCGAGGGCTGCAAACTGGGCTCGCAACTAACCAATCCTAATGCCAAATAATGTATCCAAGGCCTCACCCCAGCATCCCTCAGAATGTCCATAGAGATAGAGCTAAGTCCCCCCGGTAGAGTCAGAGACTACAAGGACCGAGACCACCTCCCCTGATACTCTACGACATAATAGTTCCGCTAAAGTAATGGCGATACGACGATGCTAATGCACAAGACTTGAGTTAGAGATAGAGCTAAAGTGCTGAGACCCTCCAAAGGTTAACGTTTATTGACGTTCTAATCACACCTCCCCTGATACTCGCTCGCATCAAGTACACCAACCACACATATACAATCACATGCCTATTCCTATCATCATCATCATCATCATCATGTTATAAACAATAGAGTAAATATGCATGAACAAGTAATAAAAATATTGAATGACATGTTGTATGCACATTACAAACATAGTCGCATAGAATCAAGCATGGCATTGGACTCAAGAAAAGAGAAGACAGTTTGTTATTAACCAATTAGTTTAGAGTTCTATTTCCTCACCTTAGCTTACTAATAGATACTTTTTCAAGCTTTAGAATCACATTTATATTGTTATTATATTTCTAGAAGACCTAACAAAGTCGATAAAATTTAATTAGAATTTATTCTGAATTTAAAAACCATTCTGTTAACTGAGAGTCGGAGGTAGGGTCGGAGTCATGATCGACCCTGGGTGTGACCCTCCCCAATCTGGACTTCTCGAACACTGAGGGTCGATACTCAGGATCACATAGGGTCGGATGGTCATCGACCCTCTGTGTGACCCTCAGTGGATTTTGGTCAATTTCCCTCCTTTTAGTCCATTCTTCGTGTTTGGGGTCCTACGGCTTGCTCCTACAGTCCATTCAACATTCATTCCATGGTCTAGAACCATGAATCACCCACCTAAATACCTTTCATGTATTCTCCCATGGTTTTCTATGAAAACCTAACCATGAGTTGATGGTTTGGGTTTCTCCGAGATCACACCCTCATCATTATCTAACCTAGGGTCTGTAGAAACTCATGGAATTAATATCCACACCTGAGAAGATTACTCCTTCTCTGCAACTCTTCTCCTTTTTGCTTTCTTCTTTTCCTTGCTTCTCTTCTTCTCCTTTTCCTTCTCTTCTCTTTCTCTCAATTCAATTAGGGTTGTAAAAGGAGTGAAAGAGGCTTAGGAACGTCCTTTAAATAGAGTAGAAACATCCTAAAATAAGTCCCTTTGAGATTAGGAAAGAATCCAAATCGAAATTTAGGAAGTTTCCTAATTTTAATTTCGGCGGCATCTGAGGGTCGATGCGAGGGTCGATGATCCTGTCGACCCTAGGTTTCCTAAAGTGTCTGACCCTCCCTGTAAAACAGAGGGTCTGACTTTCTGTCTTGGGGGGTCCGACCCTCCTTTGCTGGGTATGCGACCCTCCCCTTAAATTGAGTGTTTTAGGGTCGAGTTGATACCTGGGATCATGATCTCCTTCACGCCCTTGGTCCATTTAACTCGACCATGATGGGTAAACCTGGTTCAAGGTGATAAGACCGGGTTAGTTTGATACGGGTCTTACCCATAGTCCCGACCATAGATGGATTTTCGATGAACACAAGTTCTTTTAAGGTAGAACCCAAGGTTGAGAGGAACCCAGGGAAAGAAACCTGGGTTTCTGTGAAACATCTGTAGAAGAAAAGCTTGCGGAGATAGATGAAGGAGGAGAGTCGAGGGGAAAAAATGGAATTAAAAGTGCAAGGAGGGTTAGGAGAGAAATCTGAAATGTAACCGAAGTTGAGCTCTGTGATGTGAGGCGTAATGGTACCGTTTTCGTCTGAGAAATAGTCCCAGACGATGCCATGAGGAGCTGAGTTGCAGAGGTCGTCAGGGAAGAGAGATCTCCAATCGATGCCGGAGTTGAATGAATCCAACACTTGATATAGAGATTCCTGCTCGTCGTAGTAGAGGGAAGTATAAGAGACAGAGTATACAGCGATGAAGCAGAGGACAAGAAGGTAGAAGAGAGCTATAGAACGTGTATCCTCCCTGTAAATCTCATCATGGTCTATATCCAGTGAAATCATTTTCTAGAGATGGGTTTCACATCTTATTTTACCCAGAGCATGTCACCGAGTTTCGACCATATTTTTCGACTGAAAATATGGTTGAAACTGAAATTTTAGCCGAATTTTTGTATTTTTGGTACCGAGAGCACATCTCGTTTCGTATAGACCAAAAACCGAAACATTTTGACCGAAATCAAAAATTTCGGCCAAAATTTGAAATTATGGTCGATACCCAGTATCGTTTCAGGTTAGCTAAAATCTGAAATATTCCGGCCGAAATTCTTAACTATTCCCATAACTCAATGTTTTATTTTGATGTTTTAAAGTTTCATTTTAATGTTTTAAAGAAAGGAAAAATTAGTAACTTTATCTCATTTTAATGTTTTGAAGTTTGAAATAGAAAGGGTAGAAATGTCTACTCATATGTTCAGTCCATTCTGTCAGTTAAATGGGGCCGGTTAGAATATTTGGAAACCATTGGGTAGTAGATCGAATTTGACATAGTTTTTAGGGGTTAGATGAAATTTCTCCTATTTATTACATCAGTAAGGTCTTATTAGATGCAGAGACCAGGTATCAGTCTATCGAAAAGTTGGCTCTAGCCGTGGTGGTTTCTACCCGTAATGTAAACCGCACTCCATGAACCCAATATAAATCTTTCATTCATATCGTAGCAGGTTTTCCAATCATCACCGGGCTAGACGGGACGAGTGGATGACAACAAGGTATAAAAACAAACTAGAATTAAGAGTGATATTTTCATACCGATCAATGGTACCGGTTGACCGGTATGGCCTGTGCAGCAGACCACTTAGATACGAAAATGGATCTTTGCGGATCCCACTTTCTAAATTTCGAACCGAAGGACTTTTCTAATGTTAAGAGGCTTCCTAAACTCAACCCTAGCCTATATGAGGACTCCTAAACCTCTTAAAATCCCTTTCATTGATCCTCACAAACCCTAGAGAGGAGAAAGAGAATGAAGAAGGAGAAGAAGCTAGGAAGGAGAGGGAAGAGCCGCCATTGTCGTTGGACGAAGAACACTCTACCGCAAACCAACGGTAAGTGCTTAAACCTTCTTCTACGTTAAGTGTTCTAGAATGGTTAGTCATGATTGGATCAATACCATGCAAAGCGAGGTATTGATCTAAACCATGTTTTGCCGTCAAACCCTAATCTAGTCGGTAAACCCTAGATTCAAGTTCTAGGTTGAAGACCATCGAAACTAGGACTTGAATAGAGTTGGAAACAACTCTAACTCAGTGCTCAGATCTAGAATGTGTAGGAGAAACCCTAGAATCAATAGGGGGTGACCGACGGAATGCGAGAACCAGATGTATAGTCTTCCGAAGACATACCGGTTGCACCTTATGCCATTGGTACCTGCGACGGCTATCTCCCGGAGCTGGTCCGTGGGGACCGGTCAACCATACTAGTTGCATCTTTCCCCATAGTGCGCGGCCAGTACCTGTGACGCAGAGCAAGCTATCAAATAAGCTTCAGGTAAGGAAATCAGACCTAAACCCTAATAATTTAATAATAGTAAAACGTTGTTAATAATTACGATTCTATGGACTGATGTTTGTGCATACTCGCATGTCATCCTTTACTTTCAGTTATTATTATTGTTCATGCATACTCGCTATGCTAGGATGTGACTGTTAGGCATGTGATTGTTTTCATTGGTGTGTGGAATGGGAAGGGCCGTGGGTCTGGGATCATTCCTCATACTAGCACATTTTCGTATCGTTCTGTCTTAGCATGCTTGGTGCGGGTAGGGTATCAGGGGGAGGAAGTGGCACTGTGGTCTCCGGCCTGGCCACTAGACTCTAGCTCTATCTCTATGCCATAGGGAGTTGTGCTGGGATAGGGCCTACTGTGATGACATATAGGATTGGTTAGTTGCGAGCCCAGTTTGCAAGCTCTCGCCAATAAGGGCTTACGTGTTGGTATGGGTAGAGTATCAGAGTAAGTGTGGGCGGTGTTTGATCCGGACGCTTTAGCTCTATCTCTATTCCATGGTGGACGCATGTGGGACGATAGTGGTATTTGATCCATTGGGCGGCTTCACACACTCGTGTATAGAGGTGCGGTGGCCGCCAATCCTTTCTATAGCACATTGCAAACTTAAAACCAGACCATAATGTGAATGTTACTCATGCATATGTTTGTTGCATTGTCTGATTGTCTTACTGATCTAAGTTGTGAGCTCACTGTAAGCGCCCCATTTTTGCCATCCCCAGTCAAACAGAACTTTATTGGTGTATAGGCAGTACGAGAGCAGAGGGGGATGAAAATTTGGAAAGTACAGGGAAAGCAAGTGAAACTCTCTCAAACCAATAGTCGAGCAATTCCTCTGTGATCTCTATTGTGTTATGGGCTGAGCCAGTGTGTCCCCAATGTACAAGAGTCTTGGTGGGCATATTCAGAAGGGTTGCGGGTCAATTCAAGGTTTGGACACTAAGCGGTGATTTCAAAGCTGATTTTGGCAGGCCGTACAGCAAGGTCATGAAAATACCTTCGAAATGATACCAGAATCACTCAATTCCGATATCAAACGAAGAAGATGTCGCGATTTTAGTCAGATTGAAATTGGCTTATTAAATCCAAGGGTTTTTCTGTAAATTATCATAAATTAAGGATTTATTGGGCAAATTATTGTGATTTAAATTGATCGGACTTCATTCGACCATATCTTGATCGTCCGACATCCAAATCCGACGATTCAAGCGCCATTGTGCTCCATTGCATGTCCTCTTCAAAATGGACATAAAGAAGTTTGGATGAAAACCGCCAGCGGGTCCCATGCAAAATTGCCAGTAGGATTATCGTCAAAACTCCAATTCTTCATATCTTGATCATCTGAAGTCCGAATCAGGCGATTCAAGTGCCAGTGTGCTCCATTGTCTGTCCTCTTCGAAATGGACGTAAAGAATTTTGGGCAGAAACCGTCGACGGGTCCCATGCAAAGTTGCCAGTAGGATTATCGTCAAAGCTTCAATTCTTCATATTTTGGTCATCTGAAGTCCGAATCAGGTGATTCGAGCACCAGTGTGCTCCTTTGTCCGTCCTCTTCAAAGTGGACATGAAAAATCTGAGACAGAGACCGTCGAAATTTTTCATGCGGAATTGCAAGCTGAGAGGATCCATAATAGAGAGAGAAATCAATCCAGCCCATATTTACTCAGTCCAACCCAGCTCAAGCCCAATTTAATCCAACCCCGTCGAACTCAACCAGTCCAGCCTGACCCAACCCAAACCGGCCCAGATCAAGTCAGGTCGGCCCATGTATGCACTTTATGTATTTGTTATATATATTTTATATACTATATACATTTATATATTATATAATATATGTTTTATATATGTCATATTATATATATTTTTATATATTATATTATTATATTATATATATATATATATATATATTCGGTCAAGAAAGGAGAATCCGATAAGGAAGAAGAGAGAGAGAGAGAGAAAGAGAGAGAGGGAGGAAGAGAGAGAGAGGGAGAGAGAGAGGGAGAGAAAAGAAGCCGAAATGAGGGAGATGGTTTCAGTGGAGGGAAAGATGGAGGTGCCGCCACCTCCACCTTTCCCATAACCCACAACAGTACCCACCGCCACCTCCTGCTCACTCACTCCTACCCCTCACCGCCACCTACTCCTTGAGCCCAACCCACTCCCCAAATCTCCTTCATCAAATCCCTCTCCCATCGACACCTGCAACTCATCACCACGCTGTCCATCACCTCTCCCATACCCAGCCACAAGAGCACATTGAGCCGATCACCAATCTGCCGGCCCAACTGTTCATCCCATCACCTCCTTCATCAAGTCCATCTCCTTCATCGAGTCCCTCTCCCATCTGATCCGGCTCCAACAGTAGCCATCACTGTTGGGGGAGTTTTTCCTATAAAACCCCCCACAGACCACCGAACCAAAAAAAGAAAAGAAAAGAAGAGGAGGGAGAGTGAGACCCGAGAGATAAGAGGAGGGAGAGTTAGACCCGTGAGAAAAGAGAAAGGGAGAGAAAGGCAGAGATTGAGCTTGAGAAGAGAGGGAGATTTGAACATAGAAGAAGAAGAAGAAGAAGCAGCGGCAGCAGCACCGACAGATGGGGAAAGAGAAGATGAAGAAGAAGAAAGCAGATTGAAGGAAAGAAGAACAGGTAAGAAACTTTTACCTGTTACATACCTGAATTGATCACCTCATCAGCTCTATCATCAGCCCTTGATCTAGAATCTAAAGCTGATTATATATTTATTGTGATGATTGAAATTAATCTGAACCCTTGATATGATGAGCTAAATCCTTGAACGATGCCATGCAATCTGCCCCCATTATTCCAACCATGAATTATTTTATTGATCCGATCATGAATGTTTGAAATCGTTATGAAATTGATGAATATTTGGAATTGCTATGAAATTAATGAATGTTTGGAATTGTTTTGAAATTGATCCAGCGGATGCTTGAAGTAATTGAATGAAATTAATCCCATCACTTACTTGGAATTATTTATGGAATTGATCCGACCATGATTTTTTGTAATTGGTCCGATCATGTGATGAAAATTGTAATTGGTCCGACCATGTGATGGGAATTTTAATGTGGATGATCCAACCACGTGATCTGAATTTTATGAGAGTTGATCATGACCATATGATTAGGATTTTAATGAGTTGATCATAGCCATTGATCTAAAATTTTGATGTGATTCAAACCATTGGATTATCTTTGGAAGTGATGTTAATCAATCTGAACGGTTGGATTGTGATCTTGACAATCTGAACCGTTAGATGGTCTTTGGAATTACTTTTAATCAAATCTGAGTGGTCGAATTATCATGATGAACGATCTGGACCGTTAGATTATCTTTGAGAATGTTTTTAAAGGAATATGAATGGTTGAATTATGATCTTGAATTATTTGAACCGTTAGATTTTCATTGTGAGTGATATTGAGGGATTTGAACCATTGGATCTTGATCATGAGTGTTTTTGATGAATCCGAGCAGTTGGATTATCATGATGAGTGATCTGAACCGCTAGATTATCTTTTGTGAGATCTAAGCCATAGGTCTTAGCTATTTTGATGATATATGAGTCATTGATCATGATTATAACTTGTTGTGAGATCTGAACCATTGATCTTGGCTGTTTTGATGAAATCTAAGTGTTGATCATGATCATCATTTTTTTGAAGAGATATAACTGTTAGATTGAGGATCTCATATTGTCTACGTTGTTATATCCATGCATCTATCATGTTCACTTGATTACACTGTCATATTATGCACTACCATGCTTAGGATGCTTACACTGCTAGCTTTGTGCATATTACCATGTTTGATCTGTTGCTGTATGCTATGCTTGAATGATGTTTATGTCGACAAGAACTTATTTTTTGCTACACCCTAGTCGAACTACCGTGCATGTACACTGATAGAAGACATTCCTAGGTGTGGGGACGTGCATGTAGGCACCCACATTCATGGGAAGGGTAATAATGAAAAAATGATAAAAGTCTTAATCAAGGATCATGAAGCCTAGCCCAACACATTCCAAAATCAGGGTTGTAAGTTACAAGGGTAGTTTAGGATGATCCCTACCCCTCAGTTCATTTCCCCTAGGATGCAGAATCTAGATAGGAGTAATATGAATCCAACCTAGATCATCTAGGATCATCATTCGGTCCAATTGGACCGCCCATATTCTGACCCAAGCGGGTCATCCAAAAATCCATCTTGCGAACTACGCGGATCCTGATTCTCAGGTCAATACCCTGAGATATGTAGGTAGTTTGGGAAAGAGACCCAAATACGGACCCATACTCCAATCTTGTAAAAATCATTCCATATCCTAGTGTCCTTGCTTGGTGAGACTCTATTCCTGTGCTTGTGAGTACGCATCTCTTTGCTTAGCGAGGTTCTACTTACGAGTACGCTTCCCCTTGCTTGGCGGGACTACCTCTTTGCTTTGCGAGGTTCATCTGTTCCAAAGTCGTGCTTGCGAGCACACACCTCCTTGCCTTGCGAGGCTCTATCTTGAAGTCATACTTGCGAGTACGCACCTTAGTCTTACGAGACTATCTTACACTCTACTCCCTGAGAGCCACACCCTACTCCCTGAGAGCCACACTCTACTCCCTGAGAGCCACTCTACTCCCTGAGAGCCACACCCTACTCCCTGAGAGACATACCCTAGCCCTTAAGGTTACCTAATCCACCCAAAAACGAACTACGCTATACCTGATTTTCAGGACCTCTAGAATACATAGGCAACTTGGAGGACTCTCCAAGTACGGTACTCCATCTTAGTATCCTTAGGTTCCCCATATCCATATCCGTATCCATATCCTCGTTCACTTCAATCCATATTTAGGCTATCTCTAGATTCAATCTCAATCATCATCAAGCATAAACTTCAACTTGAACAAATTGAATCTAAGAAAGCTTAATCATAATCCACATCCATAAACTTTAATCACTTTCCATTTCGAACTACGTTTTTGGACTTGATTTTCATGATTGGAATCGTAGGCAATTTGAGATGTTTTGGACATCTTAGATTCAGTCCATCACCGAACCATCTTTGGTTCGGTTCATTGTATATTATTTTGTTTATTTTCTTACTTCGAGAACATGTTTGGCTGAACTTAAGCTAGAAGAACTTAACAACTTGGCATAGGATCCCCCATGAGCCCTAGTCATCATCCATTGACCATTAACAGTCAGAACCGTAGAGTCTACGGAAAGTAGAATCACATAGGAGGCCGATTTTCGGATCGGGCAGTTTTGGGTGCCTAACACCTTCCCAAACTGTACCTTGAACGCTTATCCGTTCTCTGATAGACCAAAGCCAATATGTTGGGTCATGAGTCAATAGAAGTTTTATCTCAGGATGAGGCTACATTTTAAGTCCTAGACCTTAATCTAGGTGGCAACTCCAAATCATTTATCGTCCATTCAGCGTGGGTGGACATTTGTCCTCACACTCACCCTGTATATATATACATGCTTTTAGATGTTGATGCAGGTTATATTGTGGATGACTACATGGATGCTCCAGCGTATGGAGGTATTGCTGCTTTAGAAGTGCAAGCAGGAGAGGATGAGCATGAGGTTTCATGTGAGTGCCCTTTCTGTGTGTACCTCTAGAATGTTGGTTTTGTTTCTTTATTTATTTTCAGTTGGATTTATAATGGTGATGTAAGGATAATTATTTATGTTTTGGTATTTTAAATAACTGGATAATTTATTTATCAATAGAAGTACTCAGTTCATTTAATTTAAAACTTCCGCTGTATTTTATTGTAGGGAATAAAATACCACACCCCCTATAAGTTATCCAGTTATTGGGGTGTGACATCTAAACTGATTGGGGTACAGCCGAAATTGGGGTGTGACATGTAAACTACGATTGTACTTTCAGTCTCACTCCATCAACATATTGACAGATCGACCTCTGAATAAATTCCTCTCCAGAGCAGACGTATCAGGACGTATGATCAACTGAGCAGTCGAACTAAGGGAATTTGACCTCAAGTTTCAGCCACCGACCACCATCAAAGCACAAGCCTTGGAAGATTTCTTGATTAAAAGTATTCTTCCAGGCGGTGAAGAAAAAGGGTCGAATGCAGAGCGAGCGCTTGAAGAAGCTAAGGTTAAAATCTTTCTTGGCCCTAAAGAGCCTTCTTGGGTCATGTACATAGATGGATCTTCCAACAAAGACGACGCTGGAGCAGGTATTGTCCTCATCAGACCTGAAAGATTTAAGGTGCTGACATCCATACGCTTTGGCTTCTCAACAACCAATAATGTGGCGTAGTATGAAACCTTGGTGGCTGGGCTTAGATTGGCTAGAAAGCTGAGGGTTACCCATTTATTAGTGCATGGGGATTCCCAAGTGGTCGTTCGACAGGTTACGGGGGTTTATGAAGCTTGACAGAACCGTCTCGCTAAATACTTGGCCCTCGTAGAACAGCTCATTGAATCTCTAGAGAAGTCTACGATGGTCAGCATACCTCATGATCAGAACACTGAAGCAGATGCCCTCTCGCTCTTGGGGTCCAGCGATTTGACTAGCTTCGATGTGCTGGTGTATGTCGAGCACCCATCCAATCCCAACATTGACCTCGTAAAGGAAGTCTTACTTATAGATGTCGAACCCTGTTGGATGGATCCCTTGCTCACTTATCTACGGGAAAACGTCCCGCCAGAAGACAAGAAGGAAGCTCGACGCATTCAGACTCAGGCGAGGTCGTATGTCATTCATAACGAGGTACTATATAAGAAATCTCATACCTTTCCCTTACTTCGTTGTTCCACCCTCGAGGGCCGCGTATATCATGGCGGAGGTTCACGAGGGAATCTGCAGAGCCCACCAATGCGGGGGCACCATGTGCTTTAATATCATTCGAATGGGCTATCATTGGCCCCATATGATGAGCGATTATGAAAGGTACGCCAAAACTTGTGAAGCGTGTTAGAAGCATGCTCCCATGTCACACTGCCTGTGTGCTCAGTTGTAACCTATCCCTTCATCCATTCCCTTCGCAGTCTAGGGTTTAGACATTCTACGACCCTTCGCACAGGCAAAGGGACAACTTCAATATATCTTGGTGGCAATTGATTACTTCACCAAGTGGATCGAGGTAAAGGCAATGGCAAGGGTCACCGCACATAAAGCTAAGGAATTCTTCCGACTTGATGTCCTCTATAGATACGGGATCCCACAAGTATTGGTTACCAACAATGGTCCCCAGTTCTCAAGCCTAATCTTCCATGAATTTTGCTGCGACCATAGAATTGGGCATAGATTTGCGTCAGTAGCGCACCCAAAATCTAATGGATAGACATACTTCACCAACCGCACTCAGCTGCATGGCCTAGCACAACGCGTGGAAGAGAAGAGGCAAGCATGGGCTCAAGAGTTACCCAGTGTGGTATGGTCGTATTGAACCACCCAAAGAACGGCTACAGGAGCCACCCCTTTCAAGTTGGCATTCGGTTCCTAAGCCGTTATCCTGGTCGAGGTAGTGGAAAAGAGTTACAGAGTGTTGAACTTAAATGAGGATACTAACAAAGACGTCCTCCTGATGGACCTGGATCTTCTGGAAGATGTTCACAAGACTACTCGACTGCATATAGCGGCGTACCAATAAAAAACTACCAAGTATTACAATTCTAGGGTTAAGGAGAATTTGTTCCAAGTGGGTGACTTGGTGCTACGATCGATGGCTGTCACTGTTCCTACTCAGCAGGGCATGCTAACTCCAAATTGGGAGGGGCCATATCGAGTTATGAAAGCTACCAGACCAGGGTCGTATTACTTGGAGACAATGGATGAGTCGGCCTTACCACGCACTTGGCACTCTAACTCAGCAGGGCAAGCTAAGTTAGAATTCCAAGTGGGTGACTTGGTGCAACGATCGATGGCTGTCACTGTTCCTACTCAGCAGGGCAAGCTAACTCCAAATTGGGAGGGGCCATATCGGGTTATGAAAGCTACCGGACCAGGGTCGTATCACCTGGAGACGATGGATGGGTTGGCCCTACCACGCACTTGGCACTCCATGAACCTTCGGAGATACTATGTGTAAGGTTCATTTTCTATTTATTTAATGGAACCTCTATTTACACCTATCTTTTCTACCCCCCATTCATACGGGTCTCGAAAAAAAAATAAAAAAAGGCCTCCGGGTCTCGAAAAAGAAAAAGGTCTGTGGGTCTCGAAAGAGAACAAGGCCTACGGGTCTCGAAAGAGAATAAGGCCTACAGGTCTCGAAAGAGAACAAGGCCTATGGGTCTCGAAAAAGAAAAAGACCAACGGGTCTTGAAAGTAAACAAGGCCTACGGGTCTCAAAAAAAAAAAAAAGGGCCTACCGGTCTCGAAAGAGAACAAGGCCTACGGGTCTCAAAAGAGAAAAAGGCCTATGGGTCTCAGTGCATAGATGATCTCCATTGAAGACTTAGTCATCGACTTCCACAGATCTACTGTTTTGGCCTTAAATAATTGGCAGAGCACAATCATATAACGCCAGGGGGCGTGGGGTAGGGTACTTAGTAAAAGAGAAATTCCAAAAACTCAAAAAGAAAGTATATTGAGTAAAGTATATTGAGTATAGTGTACAATTATGGATACATCCTTACAAAAAAAAAAAAGCTTGGCTAGTTCATGGGTGCGCTCATTCGTTCAGAGGAGCTTCTGTTAAAGGAGTACCAGAGGAAGTCGTACCAGGGGTTTCTTTCGACGGAAGAGATGAGGGATCCTCAGAAGCCGTTCCCGGGGTATCCAACGGAGGAATAACAGAGAGTGGAGATACCTCTTGAGGAGAAGGCATCACCACCAAGTTAGTACTGGAGGCCGTTAAAGGAGGGAGACTCAAGGGCTGGCCAAGCTTGTCCCAAATCACTGTACTCATCAGGGGGATGCAGGAAAAATTGAAGGTCGGAAGGTGAGTGGACATCTGTGAGTGAACAATAAGGAGAGCTTCCCTGATAGCTCAAGCTCTCTCCTTCCTGAAGAGGCCCTCCTTGTCATCAAATTCTAGCAATGCTCTCAGAGTATTCTCCTTATCCTGTGCTAAAGATGCATGGGCCCGCGCCAGCTCTTCTGTTATATAGGCCATGAAAGACTCATGTCGACACTTTGATCCTTCATGGTGGCTATCTTTCTTTTAAGGGCTTCCTCCCTGGTTAAGGTGTGGGTCAACTCGACCTGCAACCTGTTATTCTCCACCGAAAAATTGGCCCTCTCTGTTACTAATTCATCTCGAGCCCCCTAGAGATCTTTGACTTCTTGTTCCAGTTAATTGTTGAGGTCGGTGGCCGCTTTGAGTTGGTCTGACATGACCCTATTCGATAGTCGCACTTTAGCCAACTCCTTCTGGACAACCTCGAAGACTTTGGCATGGGTGGTAAAGTGTTCGTCCAATCTCCTGTACCTGGTCTTTTCATCGGATAGCCACCTTTAGTTTAGTTCCAAAGACACTTCAGCAGAGCGCCATTTTATGTTTGCTTCCTTGGCTCGTTCCTTTGCCTCTGTGGCCCGGGTCTTGGCATCATCTCTCTCCTACTCGACCACTTCCAACTCAGAAGAAAGAGTATCCTTCTCTTCTTTCCAAACTTCCTCGGCTTCAGCATGGGCTGCGATGGCGGCGTCTCGATCGTGGATGGCTTGGTCGCGCTCCACTTGGGCAGTCGACAGAAGCCTGTTACTTTGTTGAACAGAAGTGTACACCTCTTTCAGCTTGCATACGGAACTCACCAGCATCTTACGATAGTAGTTTGTCCCGCACATTATTTGCAAAACATAACAAAAGGAGAAGGAGAGCTATTAGAGATGGACCAATCGGAAATAGAGAAGAGAAAAGAAAAGAAAATCTAATAAGTACAGAAAAAGGTACTCACCTGGTATAGGGCCCTTCATTAGCCCTGATCGATGTTCTCAAGTTGGGCTTACTTAATGAAGTCTACGTCGACGGTTAGATAGGCATGGTGAACAATCTCCTGAGCCACCGAGGGATTGAATAACCCCGTGTCTGTCAGAATGACCTTCCAAGGCGGAGTGAATAATGTCATCTCAGCAGCGGAACTCGAGCTAGTGGCAGAAAGAGTAGAACCGGCCATGAAAGGTGTGGAAGAGCTCATAGTAGGGGTCGAAACTGGACCTTGGGTCGTGGCGATAGGCAGAATGGAAGGGCTTTTGCCTTTGGTACTTTCCTTCGTAGGTCGACTGGAAGGAGAAGATTGTACTGGCATGAAGGAGGTGGTGATCTGTAGAAAATTAGAGGGGGCTAATGGAGGCAAATCTCTAAAAAGTGGGCGAAAGGAGGTAACTACAGTTGAATCTGTAGGGATGGAGGGTAAACCTGTGGGGGCTGGAGGAAAGACCTCCAGGCTCGAGTCCTGTGGTGTTGTTGCAACTACGGTGCCTGTGGTAGTCTGTGCGGAACCAGGAAGAGAACTGACCGTGAAACTTGCATCTGTAGTACTGGGAGAGTCGTGAGTGACCCCCAGGATGACAACTGTAGTAGGGACAAGAGAGGCATCGTTGGAAAGGCTAGTGGGCGCCAAAACAACTAGCATTTCTGCCTGGAGCAGAGATTGCAGTGGCAGAGGGCCGACTGGAATCCTTTGCAAAATGTCCTGGGGAGTGTCCTCAGGATAAATAAGTCTGGGGATTTTGGAGGCAAGCTTCCTCCTCTTTGATCGATGCAGCGTCTCCACAACAGTTGCCTGATCGTTATCCTCTGCATAAAAGGAAAAGCGAAACATTCAGAACTATAATGTTGAGGGATCGATACCTAAGAAGAAGGTACAAGGGAATCGAACATACCATTCTCTACGATGTCAATAATCGGAGGTACCACCGGCTCCTTTGTCAAGGGGAGAGGGTCGAAAGCTTGCGACATTGATCCCACCATTGGCTCAGGACCGATGGGTGGATCAACCAAAGCCTTAGGGTCGGAAGGAAGATGTACTTCTTCTGAAGGCGGTGGAGGAATCTCGACAGGAAGGGTTGGAGCTACATCTGAGGCCCTCTCAAGGGCCACCAGTTTTCGAGCCACGAAGGTAATTATCTCCTCCATTTCCCTTTGTTGATGATGGAACAAGTCTGTCCCCATGAGTCCTCCCATATGCGATCATCGAGACCTTCCACTGCATCAAGAACCAACAAAGTGAACTGTTAGGGGTCAAATCGAAATATAAAAATAAAGTGGAGAATGAAGGACGGATTAGTGCTATTAGGGAACTTACTTAACCCGTACAGGAACAAGAACTTGTTGTTGCCTAGGTCCTTGTACTGAACTGCCCTCCCTCTTTCTTCTACCTTTTGAAGGGATATCATCTCAAGCGGCGTTAAGAGTGGGGTGACCCCTACTACTGAGGGGTCGATGAACTGCCATCGATTACCAATGGGAAAGGAGCGCATACCCATTAGACTATGGCCTCATTTTATTATAACCCCAAATAATTTCTCCAACCAATAGGGGACCGAGGAGGGGGTGGTCTCGACTATGGGGGAAACTATATCCAAATTCCTATGAAAGTAGTAAATTCCATTTGGTTTGGTTTTATGGGTTGTAGAGTCACGCCAGGTTACAACTCCAATATCGAACAAAAATTGGAAGAATCTTAAGGTGGGGGCTCCCGGCGGCGAAGAAAGAAGATAATGAAGGAATGAATTTGGGCCCAGGAATTGGGCAGAAGTTGGGTAGGGGCCAGGCTATAATAGCCAAAATCTCAAATACGAGGGGTGGCATGGAAAAAGAAAACTAGACAAAAACATATTAAAGTTTACTACCATCCTGTGGGAGTATGGATGGCAGGCTCGATCTTCTGGGACTGGAGCTATCAGGTCAACAGAGTCGAGAACCAGAAAAGAATCCCTAAGATTGTGAAGTTTAGACTCGGTCATTATTGTAAGACCCGTGTCAATCTAACCCGGTCTTACCACCTTGAACCAGGTTTACCTATCATGGTCGAGTCAAATGGACCAAGGGCGTGAGGAAGATCGAGATCCTAGGTATCAAATCGACCCAAAAACACTTAATTTAAGGGGAGGGTCGCATACCCAGCTAAGCAGGGTCGGACCTCCCAAAGCAGAGAGTCAGACCCTCAATTTTGAAGGGAGGGTCGGACATCTTGAACCCTAGGGTCGACGGGATCATCGACCCTCCCATCGACCCTCGGTTACCGTAAAAAATAGAAATTAGGAAATTTCCTAATTTTCGATTGGGATTCTTTCCTAATCTCAAAGGGACTTATTTTAGGATGTTCCTATTCTATTTAAAGGACGTCCCTAAGCCTCTTTCACTCCTTTTACAACCCTAATTGAATTGAGAGAAAGAGAAGAGAAGGAGAAGAGGAAGAAGAGAAACAAGGAAGAGAATTTAGTCAAAAGATAAGATTTGCAGAGAAGGAGTATTCTTCTCAGGTATGGATACTAATTCCATGAGTTTCTACAGACCTTAGGTTAGATATTGATGAGAGTGTGATCTCAGAGAAACCCAAACCATCAACCCATGGTTAGGTTTTCATGGAAAATCGTAGGAGAATGCATGAAAGCTATCTAGATGGATTATACATGGTTTCAGACCATGGAATGAATGTAGAATGGAAAGTAGGAGCAAGACATAGGATCCCAAGCACGAAGAATGGACTAAAAGAGGGAATTGGACCAAAGTGCACCGAGGGTCGCACCGAGGGTCGATGACCATCCGACCCTAGGTGATCCTGACCATCGACCCTCAGTGTTCGGGAAGTTCAGAGTTTGGGGAGGGTCGCACCCAGGGTCGATCATGACTCCGACCCTACCTCCGACCCTCAGTTGACAGAATGGTTTTTAAATTCAGAATTAATTCTAATTATATTCTATCGACTTTGTTAGGTCTTCTAGCAATATAATAACAGTATAAAGGTGATTCTAAAGCTTGGAAAAGTATCTATTAGCAAGCTAAGGTGAGGAAACAGAACTCTAAACTAATTGGTATAATAACAAACTGTTTTTCTATTTCTTGAGTCCAATGCCATGATTGATTCTATGCGAATATGTTTGTAATGTGCATACAACATGTCATCCAATATTTCTATTATTTATTCATGCATATTTACTTTATTGTTTATAACATGATGATGATGATGATAGGAATATGCATGTGATTGTATGTGTGTGGTTGGTGTACTTGATGCGAGCGAGTATCAGGGGAGGTGTGATGAGAACGTCAATAAACGTTAACCTTTGGCGGGTCTCAGCACTTTAGCTCTATCTCTAACTCAAGTCTTGTGCATTAGCATCGTCATATCGCCATTACTTTAGCAGAACTATTATGTCGTACATACAATGAGAGAGCGAAACAAAATGTATATACATGACTAAAGCAGAGTATAGTCCACAACCCGGACAGTTACTCTGCAGTACAAGAAAATAAATACAATCATGAAGCTGGAGGTGAAGGAGGAGGCGGTGCCTCATGATCTCTGTCGTAATCCTCAGTGTAGACTCTAGTCAACCAGGCCACCTGAGTCTGGGTCGTCTGGAGACTAGCTGTATGATCGGCTATCCTCCGATCAGTCGCCCACTGGATCGCTATGAGCTCATCCACCCTCATACGCTGAGCGTTTAACAACTCCTCCATCCTCAGGTCAGATCTGCGCTGAGCCTCCCTGATCTCCTGCAGCATCTCCATCATGTCAGAAGGTGGGAGTGAAGGACCAGCCGCATGCGAAGGACCAGCCTCAGGTGCAGGAGCCGCCTCAGAAGAAGTGCCAACTCCAGCCGCATGTGTAGGGGAAGGCGGTGGTATCGAGTCGACATCCATATACATACAGTCGTCATCGTCGACAGGATCCACATGAGCTCTAGCAGCGGCAGTAGCGGCCTCGGCGTCAGCCATCTCGATGCGAGTGTGAGGGCGCACCATCTCGTTCCTCTCCTCATCACTGACTTGGGCATCCCGCATACCCATCTTGCAGATAGCCTCCCAATCTAGAGGCGACGAGAAGGCCTTCTCCTGGATCTTCTCATCTACCAGGTCAACCCCCAGACGGGTCAGTAGAACTGTAATCATGCGTCCATAGGGTAGATTACCCCTATGACCGAACAATGTAGCACTAATCATGGTCTGCATGATGATGTAAGGAAGGCAAACCGACTGTCTGGTGCAGATACTATATATCAAAAACTGGGTCAGCTGAGAAACGCTCTCATAGTGCCCACTTTGCGGGATCAGATTATGTTGGATAATCTTGCAGAAGACCCGTGGAGCTGGACACAGGTAACAGGCTCTCATCTGCCAGCGATCAGGTCATAACAGCTGGTTGTCGATCTCTGCCCTCATCTCCATAGAAACAAACTGTGGCTCTCCAGGCGTACAGTACACCATGGGGCCGTCATAAGGTATGCCCAACAGATCGGCCAGTTGCCAATAATCAAAAGAAACGTGCACCCCTTTAACGTAACTGGTGATGCGCAACTCCTGACCATGCTCGACGTCATTGTAATTCCCCACCACCTGGAGATTACAATAGAACTGGCGCACCAAATCTGGATATGTGCACGCGTCGTAGGTGATGACAGGGAGCCACCCCATATCACCAAATGCCCTCTCTACGTTGAACAAGGCTAGCTCAACCAAGTTCACCATACGACCACCTTCCACTTTCTTACGGGCATAGTTGGCATACTGTGCATCGGCTTCATTAGAACGGAAGCGAAGTGGATCACGCACTCTGGGTATCTTGGTACGAGCCATGGTATCTGCAGATAAGAAAGAGAAAGGGAGACAAGGGGTTAATAGGGCGAAAATCCAAAATTTACGAGGTAAGTTGCCCAAAAGGCTCACTTTTCACCATACACGTGGGCGGGAGGACTTACTTAGGTTCCAACACACCCTACGACACTCACACAGTAGGAAATGGAAACCCACGAAGATCAATTTGAAGAAATTTCAAGAAAATCAAAATTTTTGACAAATTAGGGCAAAAATGACAAATTTTTGAGTTTCTCGATAACCAACCGATGAAAGTCAAAAATTTTTGAGGGATTTTGTTCCTCGAGATACCAATAACAAAAGCCCCCAATAAAAATCAAATTTTTACGGTTGGAAAAAGTTTAATTTGAAAAATACAAGTTAAACGGATAAAAACCTAGAAAAGAAAACCTAAAAACAGGTAAAAATGAGAGAACATACCTGTATGGATGACGTGGACATCGAAACCCAGAGTCAAATCGATCAAAAATAGTGGAGTAGCATTGTAGCAACTCAGAGAGGAGAGACGAGTCGAAACGGAGGAGAAATAATAGGAAATGACTCAAAATCGGATCTTAAAAATCTGATTTTTAGTCTGAGGGTCGGGACAATTTGACTAGAACCATCGACCCTCGAATCGACCCTCCCATCGACCCTCGGCTCTCGGGAACCTGACAGAAAACTAAGGGTCGAAACTGAGGGTCGGACACCCATCGACCCTCACATTGACCCTCGGCTCTCGGGAATCTGACAGAAAATTAAGGGTCGGAACTGAGGGTCGGACACCCATCGACCCTCAGCTCTCGGGAAGAACAGGTCATCCCAGGGTCGGATACTAAGGGTCGGACATACCATCGACCCTCACCATCGACCCTGCATAGAAAAGACAATATTTTTCTTTAAAAATGAGCTGGAATTGAAATTTTAAATCGGTTAGTGTGCCTACATGAAATATAAATGACTTCTCACCTATTTTGATAATTTTCAGGCACCACCAATCACAGAAGGAATTATGTCTGGACGTAGGGTAACCCGACAGAACCGAAATGCAGTTCCACCACCACCACCCGTGGAGGAGACTAGTCAGGAAAATAATTATGCACCGGATAATCCAGAACAGGTAAACCCTACAAATTTGCCACCTCCACCACCAGAGCTAACAACCGTGGTGATGAATCTGGCTCAGTAGCTGAAACAGATGCAATAAGCACAGGCTCAGATGCAAGTTGCGATGGGTATTATGTTCCAAGCTACGCAAGCTGTACCTATGCAGACAGGACAAGCCAGTGCAGCACCGGTGGACAACTACCCAGCACCTCAGACACCTCAACAACCTGCTGCACAGATCCCAGTACAGGCTCCGAAAGCAGCTCAGGTTAATTACCAGTATCCACCCCATATGTTTGGGGCACATCCCCAAAATCAGTTGGATCACTCTCGATTGGTGGAGAGATTTTTGAAGATGAAGCCTAGGGAATTTAATGGCAAGCCCTCTGATCCATTATGGCCAGCACACTGGATAGACGAGATGGAGAGAAATTTCCTTATGATGACTATTACTGAAGAAGAGAAAGTATTATGTGCCACCTTCATGCTCAAAGACGATGCACATCACTGGTGGAAATCTACCCGGACCTATCTATTGACCAAGCACGCCCTATTGACTTGGGCTATATATAAAGAAGCTTTCTTTGAGAAATATTTTCCACGAAGCTTCAGAGATTCTATGGAGAAGGAGTTCCTGAGTTTATATCAGGGACAGATGTCAGTGGATGCATACCAACAGCGTTATGAGGAGCTGTTTTTCTTCGCACCACTGAGTATGCAGGAAGAAGAAACCAAAACCCGTAGGTTCGTCACGGGACTGAGAGGAAGCATCAAAGAGCATGTTCTGGGCTTAGAAAAGAAGATTTATAATGAAGCTGTCCAAATAGCTCGAGTTATTGAATCGAGCCAGAAGGAGAGTTATTTCACACAGAACGGGGGTATCAAAAGGCCAGCTGGAAGTTCTTATAACGGAGGCAATAACAAGACATATAAGCCTTTCCGCCCTCAGAATTTTAATGCTGCAACCAAGACTACTCCAGGGACACAACCTCAGCCAAAGCCAAATTTCGAAAGTCCGAAGTGTTATAACTACAACCAACCAGGACATATGGCAAGAGAGTGCCCTAAGCCCAAGAAGCAATTTCAGTAGGGACGGGTATATGCTGTTACATCTGAGGATGCGGCCGCATCACCCGATGTGGTCACAGGTATGACTGAAACTTTTTGAAGTTGTAATTACATTGTGTGAGCATGTAGACTAAGTTAAAATAAATCACAGGTATCGTACCTATAAATGGCGCACCCGCCAGAGTACTCTTTGATTCAGGAGCTACTCATTCATTTATATCTGTGTCATTCGGAAAGAAGATAAACTTACCCATCAAAACATTAAACTATAAATTACTTTTACGGTCACCGATGGGGTTAGAAGTGGAATTAGAGAAAGGATATGGACCATGTCCAGTCCACATTGGTGAGAAAACCTTAGATGCAACCTTGATACAACTTGAGATGGCAGACTTTGACGTCATCTTGGGAATGGACTGGTTAGCTCGATATTCTGCAAATCTACTATGCGCCGAGAAGAAGCTAACATTCAAAGACCAAGCAGGAGCAGAATTCTGTTTTACGGGAACCAAACTTCCCCGTAGACGCAAGCTTATACTCTCAGCACTAAAGGCTAAGAGATGCCTTGAGAAAGGGGTCGTTGGATATCTAGTATCAGTGGTCGACCTAACCAAGGAAGCACAAAAAATGGAAGATATTGAAGTCGTGCGGGATTATCCCGACGTATTTCCAGAGAAACTATCAGGATTATCACCCGACCGAGCCACAGAGTTTGTGATAGATCTTGTACCCGGAGCCGCACCCGTATCAAAAGCACCTTATAGAATGGCTCCTACAGAACTGAAGGAACTGAAAGTGCAACTACAAGAACTACTGGACAAGGGTTATATTCGACCCAGTATATCACCATGGGGAGCGCCGGTGTTATTCGTGAAGAAGAAGGACGGTAGTGTTCGATTATGCATCGATTATCGGGAGTTGAACAAACTGACAATCAAGAATCGATATCCACTACCACGGATCGATGACTTGTTTGATCAGTTGCAAGGAGCAAAAGTATTTTCTAAGATCGTTCTTCGATCGGGCTACCATCAATTGAAGATTAAAGAGGGTGATATTCCTAAGACAGCCTTCAGGACCAGATACGGACATTATGAGTTCTTGGTCATGTCTTTTGGATTAATGAACGCACCAGCAACTTTTATGGAACTAATGAACCGAGTTTTCCACGACATGTTGGATACGTCGGTTATAGTATTTATTGATGATATATTGGTATACTCCAAGGACGAAGAAACTCATATCAAGAACCTAAATGCTGCCCTACAACGTTTAAGGAAAGAGAAGCTATATGCCAAATTTTCAAAGTGTGAGTTTTGGCTAAGTGAAGTCGCCTTCTTATGCCATGTAGTATCCGCTGAAGGAATCAAAGTGGACCCCAGCAAGATCGAGGCTATTGTAAAGTGGGAAGAACCAAAGAGCGTTTCGAAAATCAGAAGTTTTCTGGGTCTAGCTGGTTATTATCGGAGATTCGTAGAAAACTATTCCTGGATTGCCGTAACTCTCACCAGTTTGACTAAGAAAGGTGAAAAGTTCGTGTGGACCGATAAATGTGAGAAGAGTTTCCAAACGCTGAAGACCAGATTGATATCCGCTCCGATTTTGACTATTCCCGTTCCAGGACAGACATTTACTTTATACACTGATGCGTCGGGACTGGATTGGGATGTGTGCTTATGCAAGGAGAGCAAGTGATTGCTTATGCTTCAAGACAGTTAAAGGTACATGAGAAAAATTATCCCACTCACGATCTGGAGCTAGCGGCAGTAGTACATGCGGTCAAGATATGGAGACATTACCTATACGGGGAGAAATTCCAGATTAGTCGGACCATAAAAGTCTTACTTATTTATTTAATCAGAAGGAGTTGAATATGAGACAAAGAAGATGGCTGGAACTATTGAAAGACTATGATTGTGATATCCAGTATCATCCGGGAAAAGCGAATGTAGTAGCGGATGCGTTAAGCAAAAAAGCAATGATAAAATCGCAAGGAGAGATTAGCACAACTGCAGCAATGTGTACTACCGGAATGGTATTCAATCACGGAAACGAGCAGTATGTGATAGACGCAAGGGATGAATCAGCCAACCAAGGGTTCATTCATCAGTTTTCAAATATGTTCGCTGCATTGAAGATTATACCGGACATAATGGAGGAAGTGAAGACAGCTATCAAATCGGATCGTTATTTGAGAACAGTACAAGAAGATATCGAGAAAGGTAGGACTAACCCTGAGTTCACCTTGGACGAAGAGAAGGTACTGAAATACAAATGAAGAATATGTGTACCTGAAATAGAAAGTATGGACATTAGACACCGACTGATGAAGGAAGCCCATACCACCATCTATTCGATACATCCTGGAAGTACAAAAATGTATCATGATCTAAAGAAACTATATTGGTGGAGGGGAATGAAAGCAGATGTAGCCAAGTTCATGTCTCAATGCCTGAATTGTCAGAAAGTAAAGGCTAAACGACAAAGACCCGCAGGACTGTTACAACCATTACCGGAACCAGCATGGAAATGGGACTGCATCACTATGGACTTCATCACGGAACTACCACTGACTTCTCGAGTAGTTGACGCAGTTTGGGTGATTGTGGACCGTCTGACTAAAACAGCTCGCTTCATACCGATACGACCTCAGTATACACTGGAAAGGTTAGCAAAGCTGTATGTGGATAATATTATCCGATTACATGGTGTTCCAAAAAGTATTGTGTCTGATAGAGATCCACGATTTACTTCCAAGTTTTGGAAAGGATTGCAAAAGGCTATGGGTACAACGTTGAAGTTCAGTACTGCATTCCACCCACAGACAGACGGACAGTCAGAGCGTATAATCCAGATTCTAGAAGATATGCTATGAGCATGTGTAATTGATTTCAAAGGATCATGGGACGAAAAGTTACCATTGATCGAGTTCGCTTATAACAATAGCTATCAGGCTACTATACAGATGTCACCTTATGAAGCACTGTATGGCAGAAAGTGTCGAACTCCTTTGTTTTGGAATGAAGTTGGAGAATGTAGTATTGTTGGGCCGGAATTTGTTGAAGAGACTTGCCGAGTGGTCGATATTATCAAGGAAAGAGTAAGAACAGCTCAGAACCGTCAGAAGCAATATGCAGATACTCGACGCAGAGATCTTGAGTTCGCCGTGGGTGATAAAGTATTCTTGAAAGTATCACCTATGTGAGGATTGAAAAGGTTCGGGCAGAAAGGGAAACTGAGTCTAAAATATGTCGGGCCGTACGAAATTCTATCTAAGCGTGGAAAAGTGGCTTATTAGTTAGCACTACCACCATCTATGTCAAGTGTGCATGATGTATTTCACATTTTCCTATTAAAGAAATATGTCAAGGATCCAACGCACGTTTTGACCGAAGACTTACCTGATTTGACTGAAGATTTGACCTTTGAAGTAACGCCAAATGAAATCACCAGTCGAAAGGTTCAACGACTACGCAACCGAGATATCTATTATGTTATGGTCACATGGAAAAGTAGAGACATGGAAGAAATTACTTGGGAAGAAGAAAATGCTATGCGAAAGTAATACCTGCACTTATTTGATTCAGAAGGTATGTACAATTTCGAGGACGAAATTTTTATAAGTAGGGGGGAGTTGTAAGACCCGTGTCAATCTAACCCGGTCTTACCACCTTGAACCAGTTTAACCTATCATGGTCGAGTCAAATGGACCAAGGGCGTGAGGAAGATCGAGATCCCAGGTATCAAATCGACCCCAAAACACTTAATTTAAGGGGAGGGTCGCATACCCAGCTAAGCAGGGTCGGACCTCCCAAAGCAGAGAGTCAGACCCTCAATTTTGAAGGGAGGGTCGGACATCTTGAACCCTAGGGTCGACGGGATTGTTGACCCTCCCATCGACCCTCGGTTACCGTAAGAAATAGAAATTAGGAAATTTCCTAATTTTCGATTGGGATTCTTTCCTAATCTCAAAGGGACTTATTTTAGGATGTTCCTACTCTATTTAAAGGACGTCCCTAAACCTCTTTCACTCCTTTTACAACCCTAATTGAATTGAGAGAAAGAGAAGAGAATGAGAAGAGGAAAAAGAGAAATAAGGAAGAGAATTTAGCCAAAAGAGAAGATTTGCAGAGAAGGAGTATTCTTCTCAGGTATGGATACTAATTCCATGAGTTTCTACAGACCTTAGGTTAGATATTGATGAGAGTGTGATCTCGGAGAAACCCAAACCATCAACCCATGGTTAGGTTTTCATGGAAAATCATAGGAGAATGCATGAAAGCTATCTAGGTGGGTTATACATGGTTTCAGACCATGGAATGAATGTAGAATGAAAAGTAGGAGCAAGACATAGGATCCTAAGCACGAAGAATAGACTAAAAGAGGGAATTGGACCAAAGTGCACCGAGGATTGATGACCATCCGACCCTAGGTGATCCTGAGCATCGACCCTCAGTGTTCGGGAAGTTCAGAGTTTGGGGAGGATCGCACCCAGGGTCGATCATGACTCCGACCCTACCTCCGACCCTCAGTTGACAGAATGGTTTTTAAATTTAGAATTAATTCTAATTAAATTCTATCGACTTTGTTAGGTCTTCTAGCAATATAATAACAGTATAAAGGTGATTCTAAAGCTTGAAAAAGTATCTATTAGCAAGCTAAGGTGAGGAAACAGAACTCTAAACTAATTGGTTAATAACAAACTATTTTTCTATTTCTTGAGTCCAATACCATGATTGATTCTATGCGAATATGTTTGTAATGTGCATACAACATGTCATCCAATATTTCTATTATTTTATCATGCATATTTACTTTATTGTTTATAACATGATGATGATGATGATAGGAATAGGCATGTGATTGTATGTGTGTGGTTGGTGTACTTGATGCGAGCGAATATCAGGGGAGGTGTGATGAGAACGTCAATAAACGTTAACCTTTGGCGGGTCTCAGCACTTTATCTCTATCTCTAACTCAAGTCTTGTGCATTAGCATCGTCGTATCGCCATTACTTTAGCAGAACTATTATGTCGTAGAGTATCAGGGGATGTGGTCTCGGTCCTTGTAGTCTCTTACTCTACCGGGGGGCCCTAGCTCTATCTCTATGGACATTCTGAGGGATGCTGGGATGAGGCCTTGGATACACTGTTTGACATTAGGATTGGTCAGTTGCGAGCCCAGTTTGCAAGCCCTCGCTAACACGGGCTTACGTGTTGGTATGATATTATATAGCAATAAACGTTAACCTTTATTGTATAATGTCATGATTAGGGTGGATGGGGACGACGATAAACGTTAACCTTCGGGCGGACTTTCACACCCTGTGTATAGAGGCGGAGTCAATAAACGTTAACCTTTGACCACCCAACCTTTCTATTGCGCATTGCAAACTATAAACCAGACCAAAGATATGAATTGATTGCATGCATATGTAATGTTGCATTGTTTTGTCTACTCACTGAGCCGTGATGTGTGCTCACCCCCTCGACGTCGAATATTTTTAGTTGATGATGCAGGTTATACAGTTGAAGAATACATGAATGCTCCAGCGTACGGGAACGTGGCGGCAATGGAAGCTAAAGCTGAAGTAGATACACATGACTCCTCTTGCGAGTGCAACTCATGTGTATTCGACTAGATTTTCTTAGTTTTCTTTATTTGGATTTAATAAAGACATGTATTTGATAATTAATTATGTCTCAGTTGATACAGAATAATTTTGCTATTTAATATTACTATCACGGTAGATCCTCAGTTCATTCTATTATAAAATTTCTGCTATTGTGTATTTACTCTGATTATGATTACGGATGTGTGTAAGTTTAGATAACGCGGGGATAGCCTACTTGAGATCCTGGTTGAACCGTTGGTTTGCTGGCAGTTCATCACACCATTCTGAACAGTGCGAAATTGGGGTGTGACAATTATGGACTTCACAGAGGAGGCTACACAGTGAGGACCAGTCTCCCCGGAGGTATCAAGGGAAGAACTCTCCAGGTTACCGCTTGAACTTTCCTCACCCTGAGTAGATCGCAGGAGTTGTGATTGACGTAGGGTAGGTTCAGAGGCATGCTAACAATGGTTTTATCACGAGCCATGACTGGTTAGTGGTGAAATAAAAGAGAAAAAGTAGGTTGGAACTTACTCGAAAGATAAGTGGATCGTTGAAAACCTCTTGCGATAGAGAGAAGTTGTTGGCAACAAGATCGAATATGCTGAACCAGAGAACTTCGGGAGAGATAATACTCTAAGGGATGAGAAAACAATATAGATGGACGTTGTGTGAGGAAGAAGACGAGAGAAAATGGTGAGATTTTATAAGTTTGCTGGCAGATGGGTCCCATCTGGCAGTCATGATGGTTTTCGAGCATTGTGTCCGTCAGTCAAGTTACGGATGTGATGTTTTGATAGGGAAGTGATGTGTGGACGGTGGTGATGGTTGTAAAATGGTGGGATACATACAGACAGTTCAAAGCAACGGCTCGATGGAAGCGGAAACGACACCAGGGGCATTCAAGTATGGCCGACTTAAATTACGGCGAAACGTTACTAACGTTATATCAGGGAGGTGGGCGTTCAAGTTTCGAAAAGAAGAGAGAGAAGGTGAGTAGTGATTACCATAACGGTAAGAAATCAACGGAAACACCTCCACGTGTTTTGCAAGGATTATTTTCCCATAAACGTGTCTCCTTCGGACGAAACGACGCAGAGGAGACAAAGGGGTTCTGTTAGGGGAAAATAATAGTAGATACGAAATCTGACTGTTGGAAGAGAATTTAGGATGATCCTCGGGAGAGGGACACGTGGCGGCGTACATCCAAGGGATGAGGTATGAGAAGAAAGAAATGATGGAAAATGTCAAAAGGAACTCATGTTCGACCCCCTATGCTGACTCAGATAAGATGTGAGGGATTGAGGTGGGTAGTTGGGCCATTAATGGTTTGTCATTAATACTCATAAATGCTAACAACAACCATAAATGCAAGGTATCTTGACTTGATCAGCCAAGTCACCATATCATGAACCAAATCAGCATGAAACCAGACCCATACTTGATAAAAGTGTAAGGATAGAAACACGCATCAAAAGGTATGGGAGATATAATTCAAAAAGGGGGGTCAAATAAGATAAAGGGGGGTCGTAAGCGGCTGACATGACATCCTAGAGCTGTCCTAGGGGGTCGTAGCCGTACGAACCTACTATTCTCTAGGTAACTGATGATTGAAATAATGATAAGTATGGAGGAACTTGCTGAGGAAGCCTCCTATTGAACCTATATATGTAACAAGAAGACATGAATGAAAAGAGGATTGGGATTTTCTCCATCACTAAGAAAAACTTATCATCTTTGAGTTTTGCACACCTGTTGTCTTCTATTTTTCTTTGGTTCCTATCTCAGTGGAAGGGAAAATTGTTACAGTTTGGCAGTATCTCAGGGAACCCTTATTTCTGAAGAAACTCCGGTGTTTCACTGAGAATTCCATATTGTATGTCTTGGGAAATCTAGTCTAACGGATTCCATCGACAACAATTATGTTCTTTAGGTGGTGCCAAACAACAACAGACACCTCACAGCACGCGCAGTGAAAGAAACCTCATAGGTGATGCCAACCACAAGCGACACTGAAAGGATCTATTTTATATTTTTGACATTATCGTCAATATCACCTCACAGCACACGCAGTGAAAGAAACCACTATACCACAAGCAATGAGTCGCCTGCTTGGACTGAACATAATAATAAAACTCTGAGCAAAAGAATAAAGACCCCGTTTGATTTACATGGAAAGAAATAGAGAGAAACCAATATAAAATGAAACAAAGAGATGGCATTTACTTCATTCAGTTCCTCGAATTGGCATTATCTTGGTGATATTTTTTATTTACCTTGTATTTTATTGTTATATTATCATCAGTGTTAAGTTTTTATATCAAAATTTTGAACTATTAAATGAAAGGACTCACATATGTAAGGCACCCAATAATCCGGATTTTATCAATGTGGAATTATTCTTAATACTCCCCCTCATGTGTTATCTCCTCTTTTTGAATGGCAGTATACGTGATGTGTGGTCTTTCCTTTGGGTAACTGTAAAGAGGAACATGGAGCTCTAATACCATGTTAAGTTTCCATCTAAAAAATTCTAACTATTAAGTGGAAGGACTCACATATATAAGGTTACCAAGATTTTGGATTTTACCAATGTGGGATTATTCCAAATAACCATCAACAATGTCTCACTGTAGCACTCTCCCCCTCCTCTCTGTATGCTTGATTTTTCCCTTTAGATGGGGGTTTCAATAGGTTGATAATCAAGACTCTTTGGAGCCTAATTAGGTTACTCTTGAGCAAGCTGTGAAGCTCTGCTATCAACTAGGTTTCAATGAATCAAACCCTCCCTCTTTTGGATCTGCTGGTCATTCGAACCAGTACCACCCCACCATAGCCTCGGTCTCTCTCTCTCTCTCTCTCTCCCATCATCTCTTTCTCTCCTCTGCACTATTTTTTTCTTTATCTTCTCGCACTCTATTACATGCATTTGCAACCCCTGTATCGAAGCCCCAAGTCCGTCGATGATGTCAATATAATTGACAGTCTAATTAGAGATTTTTAGAGAAGAAATCGCAGCAACGAAGGAGAAGATGATAGTACAGGAGATCTTCTTCATTTTCCATGATGTATGTTCCGATTGAAAAACCTTGAAAGGAAAACCAGCTTGGAATTGATGAAGAAGAAGAAACCCTGTTTATAAAAGGATATAATTGGAATTTTACTACCATTAAGGGTTTTGACCATTAATGTTAATATGGCTGAGTGATGCCAGGAACTAACATCCCTCAACAAACGGACTAGAATTGAAAGTTTCATAAGCATACTTTATTTATAGGGAAATTCACGTACTACCCAAATACTTTGAGAAACATCACTTACCACCCCAAGGTTTCTAACATCATCAACTACCTCCCAAAATTCCAAAACGTTTATAAAAAGGACCCAAACCGTTAAGACGGAGCCTTTAGATGCTGATGTCAACTCAAATCCATTTTTGGATTGACACTAATACCCTTATTGTAAGGGAAAAAGTCAAGCTTCTTCTCCTTCTAATCATATCGCAGCCACCAACTTTGAGAAACCTTTTCCCCAGATTTTTCCAATTCACACCTCCTGATCTTCCTCTTTCCCTTCCCTAGCTCCCAGCCGAAGACCCAGAAGCCTTATCGGTTTCCTCTCTTCTTCTCTCTCAACCCGCAGACCACTGGCAGGATCTCTCACCCTTTGGTCCCTCTTTCTTTCCTACCCTCTCTTCTCTCTACTCAATCATCCCCTTCTCTGCAATTCTCTCTCGCTCTCTTACCCACTCCATTCTTCTATTTGATGATTTCCAAGCTCTATGTGTTTTTCTGATTAGAACCGACAGAATAGGTTAAGTTCTGGTTCATCGTTTTCTAATTTATGATTTCCAAGTGTCATCATAATGTCCACGTATGGATTCAAATCCTCTCCTCCCAGGGGTTCGGGAGGAGAGGAAACTCCCACTCGTCGATGCCCGACATGTGGGTGTCGACTAGATCCGAGCCAATGCATAAGCCAACACCCCCTGTCGGCTCACCTAATCAGCTCGGATGGAGGTCTCCGATCCAGCCGAAGGTATCGGCTGGTGAGAATCACCCTCCTCCCGAACCCCTGGGAGGAGAAGATTTGGATCCGTCGGCGTACAATGAGCAATCGGTCTTATACCAGGGCTTCGACCTCACGGCTTCGTATACTTAAAGGGCAAGACAGCATCGCTCTTGCCAGAGGAGCTCCTTCAAGGAGGCAATCCTTGACATACGTCTCCAAGATTTTAAAGGAGCTTCTTTCTTCTTTCGGTGTGTAAACCACCGCAAGTCTAATGAGGAGCAGTCTTGGGTCTAAAAATTTATTTTAAAAGGAAAGTATTAAATAGCTTCCACGAAGCAGAGAGACAAATGAAAACGTGTGGATCCCACCATAGAGAGGAAATCCCTGACAATTGAGGTCGGTTAGCACTCAATAGCCACTGTCTGAGGGATCCACATCATCTCCTCCAAGAGAATCACGGGGAAAGGTGGCGCCCCCATTGGCTAGACAACACTTGGGGCTAGGGTAAGGGTGTCCAATCTGGGTCTGGCCCAATAGCAAGGACCGAGCCAACCCAATATAACCCGAACCCAGCCCGAATCAAGCCTTAATTGACAGGTTTCGGTCTAGGTTTGTAAAGCCCAACACCGTTTCAGCCCAAACCGGACTGGACCGGCCAGTTAAGAAACCCGAACTAGCCCGAATTGATAATACCCTACCCGAACACCAGTAATGCCCGTTAAGAAGCCCGAGCTAGCACGAATCAATTCTTTTTGCTGCTCAAATAATAACCAATTGACCAAGAATCTAATAATTCTAACAAAAAAATTGCAAATATGTAATCCATTATCCTCGTTCAAATGCCCTTAAGATCAATCAAAATTTAACCGTTTATAATTGTATTAAATTTATTGATAGAAATAAGAAAATAGTTATATAGCATGGGCCTGATAAACCCACTAAGCCCAAACTGTATCAAACGAATCTGAAATTAGCTCGATAAGTCTAGCCCGATAACAAACCAACACTGGACCAGCCCGTTAGTTAAGTTGTCTAGCGTAGCCCACCCTAGGCCGAACCCTTAATGGACATGTTTTGGGCTGGGCTTATAAAGCCCGACACCATTTTAGCCCAAACCAAAACTGGACCGGACATGCCCGTTAACACCCTTAGGCTCGGGTGAATCTAAACCAACACCTCTTTGTCGACTCAGTGTTGATTCAGATGAAGGGCTCAGATCAGGTGTTGCCCATCCAATAGGGGCGCCTCCTCTGAGGGGAAGAGGAATTGAATCCCCGTGTGAGGTGTCTTTGTTTTTGTAATTGCAAGTTTCAAGCATTTAATATGAGCCCCACCCACTGGGAAAACCCAAACCCCTATGCCCTTCGCCTTTACTTCAGTGATGTCAACAAAGCCTTGGATAGTCTACCGCAACCGCAATACTTTTACAAGCTCTTGGTATCCTTTTCTTAATCTACCTAGGGTGTCAATTGTGGAAAAAGATTTTTGTAATGAGGTACTTGTCTAGTGAGGATGACGGATTTGGCCTTGATCAGTTTCGTTCAAATCACAATTGATACATGTAATTGACAGATTAAACAATTTGATCTGCGATTCCATCACAAAATCGATTGATTACCGGGCCTTATTCGGTTCTTTATGTGGTGCCAATCACAAGCGACACTGAAAGAATCTATTTTTATCATTATCATCAGCATACATCTCACAGCACGCTTTTTGTTTTTTTGGTAGAAACCTCACACCACGGTCAATGAAAGAAACATTAAAATCCATTATTGGGAATCAAAAGAAAAAAGAGAAAAGGATCGATTTACGAGGCAGTGATGGTATCTTTTTATACACGTAATGAGTTATTGCAGGGGATATAAAAATTCTGAAATTATTATCATTTGATAATGTAATGAATAATATTAATTAAATGATAAATTACATTCACTTCCTTTGTATTTTGCTCCAATGATACGAATCTCCTCTTGAAGTTAAAAAATTACATTCAGTTTCAATCAACTAATGGTGTGTAACATTAAATAATGAATTAACTCATTTATTCTTTGTCTATTTCATCGAAATCTTACAACATTTTTCATCTCTTAGCTGATCACAACATATGAGTTTTTTTCTCTTCTTCTTTTTCTTTTAATTGCTTTCCCCTCATCTTTTTCTTCCCGTATCTAGTTGCAATAAGGAATAGAAAATGTCTTTGTTTTACATTGATTTTGAGTGCTTGATGTTATATTTTCTTAGTCCTTTTGTAAATATATATATAGAGAAAAAAATTGTATCCTCGTGTTTAATTCAACAGGTGAAATCTAAATATTATTATTATCTTTTTTAATAATAGAAAAATCTATTAATCATTTATTTGAGAAAAAGAAAGAACTCCAGCTATTGAATCATTAGAATCCCTCCAATGACAAGAGACCATTTGAGTTGAACATATAACATAGTAATTTAGAAATAGGTTTGACTACTAGATGTATTTACAATTCTCTTGTTAAAATTTATGGATTTAAGTCAACCATATAGGGTGTTCTTTAGATTGGACTAGGATCAGCAACATTACTTAACCAAACAATTTTCAGGGTTCTCTAGTGCTTATTTTTAAGTTTTCATTTTATCTCACCTTCCTAGACTTTTAAAACTTCTCATATCTCCATACATATGGAAGATGTTAGTTAGGTGTGTCAATTTTGAAACCAAATTGATAGCCTAGATCAAGTCAATTCGAATTAAATTGAAACCGACATGGACCAAATTCTTACCGGACATGTTTCAGGTTGAGGTATAGCATATCCTATAGGTCTTGGGCTGGTCTGGGCTAGTCTGAAACCGCTCCAAAGAAACGGACTGATGAGCCCGAACCCAATAATGACCCAGATCAGACCGATTTAAATTGAATACTAAACCCTAGCTTTGCTACTTCAACCTTCTGGATGACCTGGATGACCTTAACAGGGTTCCTACCGGACTTTCAACCCGAACTAGCCCGATAACAACCCGAAACTGAACCGATCTGTTAGTTAATGTGCACAATGCAGCCCACTTAGCCCGAACCTCTTAATGGACATGTTTCAGTGAGACCCTATAAAACCTGATATAAACCAATTTGGTCTTGATCGAAACCAATCCGGTGACACCCCTTGATGTTAGATCACCCTTGATGTTAGATTCATAAGAGATTTTTTAGCCATAGTCAAGGTTTTAAAATATAGAATAAAATACAAAATTGGTAACCATTGGCTCTGAATTGAATTTGATTAGAATTAATCGTGAATCAACAAGATTCGATCAAAATTTTAGAAATAGAATCAGAAAGAAGAAGCAAACATTTCCACATATCATTGATTTTTTTTTTTTTAACTTTTCATTCAAAGTCTAGTATATTTAAAAACAACTGGTGTTTTATATTATTTTATTGACTAAAAGAATGAGAATGGTGTTTTATATTATAGAATGAGAAAAAAAAGTCCAAAAATAAATATCAAACTAAGTGCATTTTTTACAGATTCCAAAATAGGTTGTAGGAATTTGCATTAGTTGGAATTGGAATTGGTTTTCCAATATGAATTATGGATTTTTGCATTAATCTGAACCAGTTAATTCTAATTCTGATTAAATGATGATGTTAATAATATATTCACAAATATTAAGCCTTAACCAAGTCACCATGTGTGGTAATTACTGAAACATGATGTCATATTTTTCAGATCTACATGTAATAGGATCTTGCTCCCAAAAGGAAGGAATTTTTTTATTATTATTATTATTTTACATGGCAAAGAAATAAAGTGAATAATTTTTTTTTTTGAAATAAATAATAAATTAAAAGACCTGTTGGAAACAAAAGAGGAAAAGAAAATATTTTTAAAGTAAACAATAGGGAAAAAAAATGCAACACACGAGGTAATTATAAACAACCCTTTTTGTTCTCACTAATCCAACCAATCACAATCAAAATCACTATGTAAAGTAAAACCCAAACCTTTATACATTATTTTTTTCATTACTTGAAACCTAAGTAATTATATATACGCCCCATGTATTTCAAGATCAAAATATTCAAAATGCAATTATATATATACAAAAAAAATGAGATTAATGCGTATTATGATTGATCGGCGCAAGTGTGCAACAGTACCGAGTTTAAGCCTACATGGAGGGATGATGCAATCAAGGAGAACTTTTGGGTATAAAGGATGTTTGTACTTTGGATCATAGTCACTAAGTTTGCATATTATACATAAATAATATGTGAACCATATTATTAGTTTGCATATTATACATAAATAATATGTGAACCATATTATCAGGCCGAATAAAATGCCTTTTTACAAAATATTGCATAAATTCAAGAAAATTCATGTTTATATTGAAATATATTTCACATGAATAATACAGATTTAATCGTATTACATGTTTACAGAAAACCTTAAAAAGGTAAAGGTAAAATATATATATATAAGAAAAAAAAAAGACATCTTCCCACGAGCTATAAGAATTTAGAATAGAGAAATTCTCTACATTCATGGAGGTTTTGAATTGACACGTTAAAGCATATATCTATGAAATGATTTAAGAAGATAAAGATATAGAAGTTATTTAAGGAGATAAATTTGTGGAGTGATTTAAGGAGATAAAATCACAAGAGTTTGAAGTTATAAATTTTAAAAAGCAAATTTCAAATGAATGTAGAAACCGTTATCCGACACTTCTTGTGGGATTATTGTTGTAATAAAATGTACCTTACTTGAGAAATTGCTTATACGAAGATGAAGACTGCAATTGATGACGAGTTTGAAGCTGAGTCATATCACAAATTCACAATCAATATTGTCTTAAAAACAAAATTTGCCCCCAATGGTGCAACTATATAGGTTGTATCGTAAATCTGGCTCCAAGATAAAGCAGCTTCGGCTTCCCGCATCAAACCTGCACTAGTTTAATACATCACTATGAGTACTTAAGAGTGGTGCTAAGGCAAACGCAAAATGTCGATAATAGAAAATAAATTTAATGTATAAATTTAAAATAAAACCGACAAGGGGACAACACAAGATATGGGTTATAAGAGAGAGAGAGAGAGAGAGAGAGAGAGAGAGAGAGAGAGAGAGAGCATTAATTTTTCATCAAAAAATTCGCATCAAAGGAGGCTCTCCATTACTCTATATAGAGTAGGACATGCCATTCCAATGCACCTTTAGATGTAGGTGTGTCTATTCATTCCAACGGCTCAGATCGACATATCCTGATCTGAGGGTTCAAATCACACCCCTTACCAAGTGATCTATTCTATTGAACAGATGCACCTCTACAATCTAACGACTTTGATTATTCGAATCTAATCTGACCGTTGAGATTTGAACGGCTAGGATTAATTGATTCCAATTCAATCATTCAGATCGAACCCCTTTGGTAAGAGTGTGTCTCTTTGAATAATCATATCTATTCACCAATTGATCTGGTTTGACTTGAGTCACAAGATGAACCGTATCCAACCCAACATAAACTAAAATTAAACCAACTCTTAAAAAATACATCTTGAGTTGACCCGCACCCACATTGCGCCATGACATGACCGGTCGGCTCGGCATGCGTGTGTGAAAAACAACTCAGAACCGATCCAGACACAAGGGAGAAGGGAGACTTCTCTCCAAATTACCTTATCTAGCCGAATGTAAACCAAAATTAAACCAACTCTTAAAAAATACATCTTGAGTTGACCCACACCCGCACCGCACCATGTCTCAGCTCGGCTCGGCTCAGCACGCGTGTGTGTGAAAAACAACCTGAAACCAATCCAGACACAAAGGAGGAGGGAGACTTCCCTCCAAATTATCCTATCTCTTATGGTTCCCAAAACTGTACATAAAATACCTCACAATCTCTTTCAATTCCCATATGGGACTAAAGAAAGAGAACAAATATATTTGTGTCATCTTGAGGTCTTGGAATCCAATCTTACTAGTTCCACCTCAATACCCTCTCGAACCACATACCATAAAAAGAAAATTCAAAAATAAATTTTCATTTCGAAACTTTACTTTTACTTAAAATAATAATTAAATTAAATAAAAATACAACAATTATCGTTGTCACCTACAAATGGATTATACAATTGTCACTTGCACAACCTCAATCACAAAGAAGATTTTGTTTTTGTTTCAAGAATTGTTCTTGAAAGGTATTTTTTTTGTATAAGTTTATATTTATATATTATTATTTTATTTGTTGAATAATGTAGTCGTTTAGGCTCCACTTGTTTCCATGTAAAATGACACAGAAAAAAATCCTATAAAATAAGACTTTCATTGTTTGTTTTAATATAAAATGCTTATAAGAAATATATTAAAAAAGTAATTAAATTTTAGAAAAAATTCATCTACACCCCATCAAAGATTACTAACATCATCTACACCCACAAAATTGCAAAAACATTACCTAGGTCTACTTAACTGACGGAAATCACTAAAATTGTTAAAATACAATTTTACCCTTTATATTATAAATTGAAAAATTAAAAAATTATGTTGATTTACTATTTTGACCTTTAAATCAAAGGTATATTTTCTCTCCCTCTCTCTGCCTCCCTCCAAATCTCTCTCTCTCTGCCTCGCTCCAATGGAATTGTATGTTGATTTCAGATCGATTCTCAACCCTTTCTGCATCATCGATTACATTACCAAGATCTGGATATACCCTTTCTTTCCAGCCCAACCATTTCCCTCCACACTACGAATTGAGTTGTAGAAAAATTGAAAAGAGAGAAAGTTGCATAGAAACGTGTGTGTGTGTGTGTGTGTGTGTGTGTGTGTGTGTGTGTGTGTGTGTGTGTGTGAGAGAGAGAGAGAGAGAGAGAGTTGCAGAAAAATTGAAGATAAAAAAAAAGAAACAAGTTGAGAAAATTTAACAGTAGAAAAATCCTAAATATATCTCCGTTTTAATTAAAAACTACTTATATGATCATAAGAAGCAATTCCAGGGTTATTAAAAAAAATATTACTATAATAATAAAGAAAAGGAGAGTGTTCTTGAATCTTGACTGAAAAGGGTTTCTAGTTTTCTTTTTAATCTAAGCAGAGGAGAAAAATTGATAGGAGTAAACGACGAGAGGATTTTTAGACCTGAGTGGGGAAAGAGCAAGGGAGGAAGACAACTTGCAGGTTTTCATTTTATAAAAAATCAGAGAGGGAAAGGAGTATGAATGATGGTGTTCTATCATTTTTCTTATTCAATTTTACTGCGGTGATTGTATTCTACTTGTTTCTTCAATTCGATTTCCGACAATGATAAGAATTTCATCGGCGATTGATCTTGTTTCCGACAACATCCGATCTTGATCTTCCTTAGTTCTTGGCGATTCCAGTGATGGCGGCATTTTTGTACAAAAGTCTCAAGCAAAAATCGGCAATTTTGTATCATTTCAATGACAAATTCCATGGCGGCGAGGAAAGTCAGTATTTCTGCGATCATTTCTAGGAAAGCTTCAGTGTTTCGATTCACATAACATCGATTCAGTTTCGGCAATAACACTTTCATTCTTCCTATTTAAAGCTTCAGTGTTTCGATTCACATAACATCGATTCAGTTTCGGCAATAAGGTACTGGTGTCACATATGCTCTCAAATAGTGAATCCTATCATGGAAGTTGATATCAAATGCTCATTCTATGAGAACAGTTTCGTGGAAGAAGGGGATAGCACAAGGATTAGAGACAGCAAATCTCTGAAACCCTTCCTTCCTTTCCACCAATTTTTTGTCCTCTTTCTCTCTGCAAGAGTGTGAGTTCTACTTTGCTGATTTGCTGACATCTGATCTTCTTCTGGTGTGAGTTTGCTACTCAGTTGTTCCTAGTTTCGGTTCAATCTTGCTGCGATGGTGTGCGTTTCTTTGATTCTTCTTGATTTGTCCAAATCTAAGTTTCTTGTGTTCAGATCTAAATTTCTTGTTGTTCTAATGGCAACCATCGATCAAGATTGAAGAAGAAGAGGAAAGAAGAAGAAAAAAGATAAAATGGTCTTTTATTTTAATTCTAAGGGCAATATTGTTTTATTGAAGTAATGGCACACTATCCAAGCGGATCCATTGGGTTTCTTGGGACTGCCCGTGTCTTCCTAAGAATAGAGGGGGCTTGGGCCTGAGGGATCCCACATTACAAAATCAGGCTCTTTTGACCAAATTGGCCTAAAGAATTTGGAAATCTTCGAATGCTACTGCCTGGGTACAATGTTTAAAGGTTATTTACTATCCACATTCTTCTTTTCTTGGCGCCACCATTGGCTCTAGACCGTCATGGTTATGGCATAGCGTTTGTGAGGGTTTAAAAGTTTTACACCATGGTCTTATATGGAAGGTGGGATTTGGGGATCAGATTAATATTTGGCGTGATGCTTGGGTGCCTAATCTTTCTCAGAATCGATTATTCTCCCTTCCTCCTTCTCATACCTCGATTCACTAGGTTTTGGGTCTTATAAATCCTCATTCTCAAACCTGGCAGCTGGACATTCTGAGAGAATTATTTCAACCTCGCTAAAATTCCGGCTATTATCTCCGTACCATTATCTCTTCACCCCGACATCGATCGACTAATTTGGAAAACCTCAAAATCAGGAATGTTTCGTGAAAAGTGCATATCACATGTTATCTACAAACCGATATAACCCCTGTACAACACATATCTAATATTGACTCCATATCTTCATGGTTATCTATTCCTTCGTGGATTGGGAAATCGATTTGGGCTTGTAAAACCCTCGCCAAAAATTAGCCATTTTTTGTGGAGATATTGTCTGCATGCAGTCCCCACAAGTGTTGATTTAGTTAATCGCAATATCCCTGTAGATACTCTTTGCAAGAGGTGCAATACGGGTATAGAAACTCTTGATCATATGTTATTGCAGTGTCCTTTTGCCAAGGCAGTATGGTTGAGCTTTTACTTTTCTATTTTATCCTCTCTTCTTGATGCGAAATCTTTTCCACAATGGCTTTCTAGTTTCTGTACTCCACAATTATCGTTACCAAAATCTGATTTCTCTCATTTATTTCTTTCATGTGTTGAGCTTTATGGCACTCTCGGAATCAGCTTTATTTTGAGAATACATGCAATATCTACCCCGGCAGAAGTTATCCCAAAGGCAAGGCAGGCTTTCTTGGAGTTTTGCAATACTCATGCTCTATGGCCAGCATTTGCTTCTCCATCATACTCGTAGGATTTGGTGACTCAAACTGGGTGTCTCCTCCAATTCCAGGCATTGTAAAAATCAATACAGATGCGGCATTATCCTTGAATTCTAAACATAGTAGTATTGACCTGGTTTGTGGGAATCATAAGGGGCTCCCTCTCTTTGTTGCTGCAGAAGATGTGGTCTTTTAGACTGTGGCGTTAAGGGTAAAGATGTGGTCTTTTAGACTGTGGCGTTAAGGGTGTTGGGTTAGTGTCTTGTATTCTGTGGGATCCATACAATTATAAGGGTAGTATTTGTATTAAAGTATGAGTCTATTACATGTATGGGGTTAAACTTATAATTGTGGTGGGATTAGGGTTTCTAAGTTTCCCTATAAATTGTCTCTATGTGGGAAAACCTAGGTAAGGTTACAGGGGCTGTAGAGGATTCTCCTCTGACAGTGGAGAGCTGGAATGCTGTAAGGCTGACAGATGAGATAGGTCTATCACGTAGAGAATAGTGTAGACTGTTCTTGGAAATAGAAGAAAGTCACTCTTTTCTCTGGTGGACGTAGGCATCCCATGATGGGGTGCTGAACCACGTTAATTCTTCGTGTGCTTCTTGTTTGTTTGCGTTCTCCCGATCCTAACAAGTGGTATGAGTGCTAGGGTTCTTTAAAGAACGAAGGAGGTACACAGTATGAAGAAGAAGAAGAAAAAAAAAAAGGACTGAATCCGTGAGAAGAGTTTCCACGAGAAACCCTAGTACAATGATGCTTAGGGTTGTGGATAAAAGCCCTAACAAAGGGAGGCACGGGCTGTTTGTCAGGCTATGCTGCTGGCTATTCAATATAGTGTTTTGATACTTCAAGTGAAAACTCATAGTTTGGAAGTTGTTGTGAACTGTTTAAATGATGGTTTTCCGTCTTAGGATATGTTTTTGGATGATTGATTAGTGGATCTTTGTAAATTGGACTTACAGGTGAATGAATAATAGATCTATATATTATCCAAAAAAAAAATAATAATAATTAATTAAAAGGCAAGCAAAAGTATTGAAGAGTGAAAATAACTTTTTCAATTGTTATAAACGATAAGTTTTCAAATAATTTCATAAATTTTATTTGTTCACTTAGGTGGAATATGTTTGGTTATTAATTTGACAAAGTATATAAGATAGGATTGGCATCAAATTTGCATACCATGCCATATATTGTTGATAAAATTAAAAGAAAAACTTTTGAAATAGTATCTCCAACCCAACTTAAAAAGAAAATAATTCTGAATTGACTCTCATAAATAAATATAAAATTATAAAGTTTATCTAGATTGAAATAATTTATTTACTTAATTCCATAAATTGCCAAGTGGTATGTGAGACTATTAGATTAAATTTTTTTTTTTTTTTTTTTTTTTTGAAATAAACTGCTGACAAGTTTAATAAAATTAAACTTTAAAATTATAAGTTTATGTGAGAATTATGAGAAGGCGCATGTGATATTGCCAATATTTGGATGGCAGAGAAATATATATATATATATATATATATATATATATATATATATATATATATATATATATATATATAGAAATTTGAGAATTTGGCTATTTCATTGAATTTGAGCTTAAAATTTGATATATGCGTATATTGAAAATTTTATTGTTTAGTTGGAATCATATCTTCATTCCACATGGCTCAATTATATTGGTTGATTGATAAGTTATTTTGGTTGGGCATAAATGTCAATTTTTCTATAAAATCTTATGAGAAAAATCATTTCATTTTGACCACACTTAAATAATCGGTATCTAGATCAGTCCTACCTATTTCCGATTTGATCGATAGAAATCGGTTTGAATCAGTCCGAACTAGACCAGAAGACACCTTTTTTAGATTGGTGGGTGAACTGGTTCTGGATTTTTTTTTTTAACTTGTAGATGATCGACACATGGTAACCATGCTACCGGATGGTTGACACATTTCACAAATGGCAAAAATAATAAAAAATAATAAATCAAATTGGCTAATCCAGCTGATCCGATCTGATTCAGAGACATTCCATAGATTCTGATCCGAATCAAGGGAGAATGGAGATGGATCTCAGCCGGTTCCGATCCATACCATCTAAACGATGTGGGACTCATTTGAGCCATCGAGTGGCATATACAATTATCTCATAGGATTAACCCCTTGAAAATTTTGTATTTTAGAGAATAAGATTCTCCTGGGGTGTCAATTTTCGGACCGAACCGGCACCCCGAACGAGCCGATCCGAATTAATCTAAAATCGATTTGGACCGAATTGTTATTGGACATGTTTCGAGTTGAGGAATGACATATTTTACTAGCCCCGGTTTGATCCAAGCTAACCTGAAACTAGTCCCAAAAGAGTAGACAGATGAGTCCGAACCGAATAATGGTCCGAAACAAACCGATTTAGACTTATATTAAACTCTAGCTTCACTACTTCAACCTTTTAGATGGCTTTAACGGTTTCTTTCCGGGCTTTCAATCCAAATCTGTTCGAATCAGCCCGATAATAACCCCATAAGTTAAGCCCGATAATCACGCGAAACCAAACCAACCCATTAATTAATGTACACAATGCAGCCCACTTAGCCCGAACCTCTTAATAAATATGTTTCGGTCATGTCCTGTAAAACTCAACACCAATTTGGCTTAAACTGAAACTAACTTGAACCGCGCGTTGACACCCCTACTCACAATGCGAGTGTGGAATTCATTCCCACCTCTTATATTTTCACATTTTTGTCCACACTTGACGGCAGATGTTGCATGGGAGATTCTTTTTACAATGGCGTTATGGAAGTCCTTTCCATTTGTTTCTATTTTACCACACGTCATTAGGTTAAAGAAAATGAAAAAAATATACATAAAGGAAGATGACGGGTAAAATATCGATTAAATTAATGAAAATTGAGGTCGACAAAAGCAGGTATTAACTTTTTAAGGAAATTTATTCAGACACCCCTTTAACAATCGAAATACTACACAGAACTTTCTTGTGTTTTTTGGACTTACAGTCCACTACTTTATTATTCACGATGTTAATTTAAAATTTAAATAGACAAAACTACCCTTCAAATTTACAATACATAAAATGATATTTTTACCAATTAACCTCGGTTGCATGACCTCCCACCGTCGCTAACCTCCACCGTTACCTGAGCTCCAAGGGGCTCCAGCATAGCCAAATTCACAACTGCCCATGATTGTTATCACCATTTCAAAGTCTTTCTTCCACCATGTACTCGACTGATCCCATGGAATAAGACCTACAGGAATTGGGTAGGCCACCAGAATAGGCAGCGGCGGCAGTGGTGGAGCTACTCCCACTACTGACGCGTTCTGTCTCTAGTCAGAAACTATCACCGCCAGTAGTTCTCAACGGAGTCGGCCGAACATCGTCACTCTCTATGATTACAGCTTCAAAATCACTCTCTCTGATTAAAGCTTCAAAATCACTCTCTCTGATTAAAGCTTCAAAATCACTTTCCCTTGCCGCCAAATGCATCATCACCACTCCTGTTAGAAATTCTCCAGCGCGTAGGAGTTCCTGCATCCTCTTTCCATTAGGTGAGCCAGCATCATGTGATAACTAATCTTTGATTCCACCTCAGGGTCCTGAATCGCAATAGTTGCATTCTCAATAGCACTGAATTCCATTGCTATTTAACTCAAAACCTGACAAGAAAAAAAGCTCCCAAATCCTTAATTCTCTTATAGGATTCAACCGACAAGACACTTAACACAGGCAGGCTGTTGAAAATCCCCAAACCATCTCCTATTATCCATCAACCCACATGCACTAGTTACCAACACCCATCAACAAGCAGTAAAATGGAAATCAATGACAGGAAATGTACCCATTTACACCATGACCATGGCAACCTTGCCAATCAAGCAAAACCCCGAGTTTAATCACTAATCTGAGGAAAAGCCACATCAATTTGAGAACAGGGCCTCCCTGAAAGCCATGCGGCCTCCCTGTACCGATCACTACGCCTTCCACACCTTCAAAACCCTGGACAACCCTAGGGTTACTATGTGTAACCCTAGTCAAGCCCTCCTATTGACCTACATTTGCAGGTATAACCAATTGTCTCTAGAATTCCACCTCCAGTTGCCGTGAACAAAGGGGGAGGAGGGGGCTCCCGCGGAAGACCCAACGTTGCTTTGCAGGTTTCGTTGGAAAAGAAAAAGCAATGAACACAGAAATGGTTTTTACCCCCAAAAGGTCTTAAAAATTTTTTGGAATTTCTCCTGTTAGTTTTTGACGCTCAAAGCCTAATGGAGTGAACTATAGTGTTGTAAAATATTGTTTCGGGCATAATCCGTGTAATTTTTATCAAGAGATGATAGTTTTATATAGTAAATCAATTATCAACGGGTGTCTAAGTAAATTTCTTATTTTTTTATAATGGTGGTGTCCAAAACTTCACACCCGCATCGTTGCTTCATTAATGAGTGTTTTTTTTTTCCCTTCCTGATTTATACTCCCTCCTTTGCCGAAACCAAAAAATAATTAGGGTTCTTGTCCCTGAATATCTTCCATTTGTTCAGTTCTTCTCTCTTTCTTCTTGCTGCATTTCAATTATAAGGTTCTAGTTTTTGGTTTCTGATTTTATGGACAATTCACCTGCTGAATTGAAACCTATTAAAGAATCAATGCCGGACGTTCCCAATCCTCAGGTATTCATCTTTTCTTTATTTATTTTTATCAGCATTCCAATTTTGCCACTACGGAGATTTTCGCTCTCATTGGGGTACCATACGCAATGAGAGGGGTGTGTCATAAAAAAAAAATAATAAAAGAATAAAAAAAATAAATAATAATAAAGAAACAAAGAGAAGAAAAAAAATATAATGATATATATAAATATATATATATAAAAGGAAAAAAGAGGTGGGGGGCAATTTGGGCATAATAAAAAAAAAAAACAGTCAGGGATTGGGCAATTTGGGCATAATAAAAAAAAACAGTCTAGATCCCTTAAAGAAGGGATCGAATGTAAAAAAAAAAAAAAAAAAAAACAACAAACAAACGGCCCAGATCCCTTAAAGAAGGGATCAAGGACCAAAGAAAAAAAAAAAAAGGGGGGGGCCGAAATCAGGGGAGAGAGAGAAGAGCAGAGAGAGGGGAAGAAGGGAGAAGCAAAGAGAGGCGATGAGGGAGAGATTGGCAGGGGAAGAGGGGAGGTCGACACCTCAACCCCCTCCCTGAAATCTCTCCCCCAAAGCCACCGGTCTCTCGGCCTCAACCCCCCCCCTCGACACCTCACCAAAGGGAGTTGCCCAGAACAGAAATAAAAGGAAAGAGCAGGGAAGAAAACCAAAGGGAAGAAAAAAAAAAGAAAAAACCAGAGCAGAAGGGAAAGAAGAGCAGAAAAGAAAGAAGAGAGGAGCAAAAGAAGAGAGAGAGCAAGAGAAGAAGAAGGAAAAAGGCAGAAGAGGAAGAAGAAGAAAGCGGCAGCAGAGCCGCCGCCGTCGTCGAAGAGGGAAGAAGGAGCAGCATCATTGCTGCTGCTCCAAGGAGTGAAGAAGAAAAAAAAAAAAGAGACAGAAGAGGAAGAAGAAGAAAGCGGCAGCAGAGCCGCCGCTGCCGAAGAGGGAAAAAGGCAGCAGGGCTGCTGGTCCAAGAAAAAAGAAGAAGCAAGGAGAGCAGAAGAAGGAAGAAGCAGAAGGCGGCAGCAGAGCTGCTGGTCCAAGAAAAAAAAGAAGAAGCAAGGAGAGCAAAAAAGAAAGATGAAGCAGAAGCAGGTAAAAAAAAAAAACAGAGAAGAAGAAGAAGAGGGAAGACAGAAGCCAAGAGGAATCTGTCTTCCTCCCTCTCCTTGCCGGCAACCTTGGTCAACAGTGGAGGAGCAGAAGAAGAAGATGATGGCGGCAGCACAGCCGCTGCGGCCGTAAAGGAAGGAGCAGCTTCCCCTCCTTGCCGGCGATCTCGGTCGACAAGTATATCATTTTTTTTTCTGTGGGTTGAGATAAGTTGCATTGCTTCTTATTGTGTTAATTAGGATCAATTCTCATCTTAGTTGATTGTTTCCCACCTTAATTGTTGTTTGGTTCTCAATTTTATTAAATCTGACCAATTTTAAATGCATCATTCCAGTTTTAATAGGAGCAATCTCATGTTTGTTTGTTGTATTTGATTGGATCAATTAAATAATTCTTATTCATTATGTTGATTGGTCCATTTATTCTTCATTAGGTGTTTTATAAATTTTGGGCCTATTAATTCGTTTGATTTCGGGTGGTCGAGTGAGGACACTGTTCATAGGAATAACACTTTGCTAGGATCGGGTTGAGTTGAGGCTGGTTAGACCACGTTGGTCTATTTTCATATGGAACCAGGTTTTGTTGATTGGTTTTGTTGTCAAATATGTCTGTTTGAATTTGTTCACATCTTCTAACTTGGTTTGGATTGGGGTTGTTTCCTTTAGTATCAAATATGGTCTTGTTTATGGTGGTTTAAATATTAAGATCAAACTTGGTTCGGGTTAAACTATGTTTATTTTAATGACCAAGTCCGATTTGTGTGGGAGAGGATTGGTTTGATTCATTTTGCTTTGGCTTTATGGACCTCGTTTAGGTATAGCATGATTTAGGTTTTGTTTGACCTGAGTTAGGTTTGGTTCATCTCAGTCCGGTTCAATGTTGGTTCTGGTTTGGCTTAGTGTTATGCTTATGTCTTATTTATCTTTTTATCTCATGCCCTTTCTTAGGGTCAATCTATCTCAGGTACGGTATGTAGGTCATTTCATTGTACATAATTCTGCTGTTTTTTTATTTTTTTTTGCTTCATATATCCTGGTTCTCATTATGGTTTCCTGTTTTATACATTTGATGGCTCATGTTGTTTTAACATCACATGTATATAGTTGCTTTCTATTTTTGGTTTTTTATCACATGCTTTATTTAATTTCCATCACATGTCTATATGCTTATATATTTGTATGATTTAATTTGAAGGCATCGTCCATGCCCCCAAGTGATCTTTGACATCCAATTTTTGATAGATGTATGCTAGGATGTTTGCTTCTCGTGATGTGATTGGTTAGGGGACTCCAATGAGTCCAGTCGTCCTTTGCAGGCCCATTTAGAATGAGCCCACCCAACCCTAGGATTGGATCCAAGAGTGTGGGAAACCGTTGTATCAAATGCATAGTAATGAAAAATCTGTGATTGGGTAGACGTATTCATAGGATGGGTGGTCCGACGGACGGTCCACCTGAGCATCCCGTATGTGGGGTGTGAGTGAGATTTAGTGTATCCTGTGTGTGGGGAGCTGAGGCATTTGGCCTTTCCTGAGTGTTGTCACGCGTGTCCATGGCTCGTCAATCCATGAGAACTACGCTTGACCTGATTCTTGAGAGACAGAGGTCTCGAGGGATACGTAGGCTGCGGGGGAGTTTGGTCGCTCTACGCTCGGTCAAATTGAGGTTAGTTCCATGTATTATGGGATTACCTCAGCGAAGGGATTTTTCTGTGGAAGGAAATACCTCTACACCGAGATGTGTTCCACCATTGTGGAAGCATCTCATCCTTCGGATGTGTTTCAATATTTTGGGAGCATCATTTTCACACACACACATACTCAAATTGAAGTAAGTTCTATGTATTATGGGATTACTTTGCCAAGGGGACTTCTTTGTGATAGGGAGTACCTTAACAGTGAGGTGGGTCCCACTGTTGTGGGGACATCTCTCACCATTGGATGTACTCTATGATTATGGGAGCATCCATCGCTTGGGATGCGTTCTAATATTTTGGGAGCGTCCCTTCTCTTGCACACACTTGGTACGTACACACCTGCCCGAACTATGTTTGGCCTGATTCCCGTCGCACAGGGATACGTAGGTGGCCTGGGATTTTCCCTAACCTTGGTCATATGTTATATATCATTTTTTTTTTCTTTCTTTTGATGTATGTTTAAGCCATTCTTTAAATTCTTTGATTCGTTTTGTAATTATTCTTCTTGTTTAATTTGTTTAATTTCAGCTTACGCCATGCATAGTTAGTAAAGAATTAGAAATCAAATTAGGATTTTTTTCTTATGCTTTGTAATTTAATTAGATAAATAGCCCCAAGCATTCATAAAATGTAGGAAATGATAGGATTTAAGGAGACCGATTCAACCGGACGAATTGGGTGCCTAACACCTTCCCAACTCGTAATTTGGCACTTACCCGTCTTTGGTGAAACAAGATAGCCGTTCCATTTGCACGAGTCATTAGTGTCCCTCTATTAAGGAATATCATTTATAGGTCCTAGACCTTATCTAGGTGGCGACTCCAGTCTTCTTACCCTCCACTCGCATGAGTGGATGGGATCTGAAGGTGAGAACTTTCTCGATCCCAGTCTGAGTGTAATGAGGGTAGACAAGTTTCACAACATGTAAATTCAAATTTTAAAAATGAGGATAAATTAAATTAAATTTCAAATGATTTTTCCCATGTCCTCACAGTGGTGACTCCGCTGGGGACTCATGCCAAACTTCAGATTGTAAATCCCTATCCCTTTCTCTTTATGCATAAATTTACATCTTGGAGCTTTAGGTTGTAGTTAGGTGTAGAAGTAGCAAACATCTTTGCTTGTAACCTTGATTGTTTAGGTGCATTGTATACATTGTTGATTATTTTATGATATAGTGATATCATGGTTCTCGAGATATTGGTTACTATTATTACAAACCTCGTAGTTAGCTGAAACGGACTCCAGTGCATATTGGATGACCTGCTAGGCGAAGCCACAACCTTGGCCTGTACTCGCTTCTATGCGGATATATAAAGAGATGTAGGTATCTTTGACTCATCGTGCATACGGTGATAGACATTCTTATCCTTGTCAAGGTAGCCTTGTCGTGTCCCATTATCACATTACTGACACTTGTATGCTTGATTCATCCCTGAACACCTTAGTGTTGTCTTTACCCAGTTTCACCTCGCTCAACATGAGTAGTCACTGGTGAAGCAATCACTTATTTGTTCAGGATTGAATCGAAATTCTTTGATATTCTGTGCGCGTCCATTCAAATGGCAAATCCCTCCCAAATCCAATGATTCCGATGTGTTCATTTGGCTAGAGTTTTAGCTAGGGGTATGGTCTGTTTCACAGACACATCTCTTGTTGAAAGCCAACTAAAGAACTATTTCGAATCATTGGGATTGGTAGGGATCAACCCAATTGAGTTCTTGTACAAGAGCTAACCCTTTGTTTGGTTGAGTCAAAATGATTGTACATGTGTGTTTGTTCATGGTCTCAACCCCGTGTGTTCAATGTATTTTATCTTGTTTTAGATTTAATTTTTTTTTCAGAATCTCCTTAGTGTCTCCCTCATTATCCACCGTCCGGGGTAGGAGACCTTGTCTCTTGGAAATTGTCTAGCGCTCCTCTCTTAGAGTCTACATTGATCTTGGCTCTTAAAGATTAAATGGAAATTATGGGAAAGAGCAAGAGTTAGTATCGAGTACTGTTGAGGATATGATTCCTAGGTTAGAACATGTTGTCTATGTCCTAGTGAGGCCTACCCATCAAAGCATCCATGTCTGGGAAGCAACAACTGTCCATCCCTTGAGAGAGTATGTGAGAGAGTTGGCAAGGTACCATCCCCCTAGGCTGTTTCCTCCTAGCATTGTTTCATCATCTTCAATTCATATTATGATCCATCATGAAGGTGTGAAATATTCTGGTTATTATATGTCTGCTGTAGGCAAAGAGTATAATGTTAGGAATCTTGTATGCCTGTCATTCTTTGTTTTTGTCAAGATAGAGACTCATCTTTGTCGTTCTTTGTCTCTACTAGGTAGAGTTTGTATTCTTGTAATTACTCGTCTCTACTAGTTAGTTTTGTGCGTTTTTCATTCCTGTCTCCACTAGTTAGGATCTTTGTATGTTTATCATTTTTTGTCTCTACCAGTCAAGGACCGATTGTTGCCATTCTTTGTCTCCACTAGATAGAGCCTAATTCATTTTGGTCACTCGTTGTTTTTACTTATTAGGGCTTAAACTTTTGGTAATTTTTCTCTCTAGTTAGGGCTTATTTTTGTGATTCTTTGTCCTTACTAGGTGGAGTTTGTATTTCCTGTAATTATTTGTCTCCACTAATCGGGGCTTTGGCAGGTTTGTCATTCTTTGTTTCTACTAGGTAGGGTGCAATTGATTTGTTGTCATTCTTTGTCTCTACTAGGTAGGGTGCAATTGATTTGTGGTCATTCTTTGTCTCTACTAGGTAGGGTGTAATTGATTTGTGTAATTCTTTGTCTCTTTAGCTAGAGGCTGTATCTTTTGTGGTTATTTGTTTCTACTAGGTTAGAGCTTGTATTTTTGTGATTCTTTTTCTCTTTAGCTAGAGGTTGTATCTTCTGTGGTTATTTGTTTCTACTAGGTTAGAGCTTGTATTTTTGTGATTCTTTGTCTCTCTAGCTAGATGTTGTATCTTCCGTGGTTATTTGTCTCTACCAGATTAGAGCTTGTATCTTATGTGATTTCTATGTCTTTCTAGCTGGAGTCTGTATTTCCTGTGGTTATTTGTCTCTACTAGGTTGGAGCTTGTATCTCTATGACTCTTTGTCTTAGCTAGAGTCTGTATCTTCTGTGGTCGTTTGTCTCTACAAAGATTTTTCATTTTTTTTTGTGATTCTTTGTCTATAATTGTTGGAGCTTAATGTATCGTTATCACCTCTGTCTCTATCGCTAGAGCCTAGTGTTGTAAATCTAGAATTGATGATTGAGAATAGCGAGAGAACGACTTTCTCCTTTTCCTTGTTTGGCAAAAATCTTCAGATCTCATTGGAGTAGATTACCTCCTTTGTTGGAGTCTCCAAAAGTGTGTTTGTATCATGAGCAGTTAGTGTCTACCTTTTCTCATCATGTGATGAAACGCAGGCAAGAGATATCCTCCTTTCATTGGTCGAAAATCCTAACTAAGGAGACTTCTTAGAGTGGTCATTGCAGATTCCGTCAAGTCTTATCCTAAGTTCTAGATCATCGGGAAATCATGAGTAACGATAACATGCTTGGGCATCTTTGGTAATTGTGCCTCCTTGATTGACAAAGTTAATTTCGGACTCCCGAGTACGCCTGGCCATCCATCCAAGATTAATCAAAGAACCCCGACTCGAGACCATCCCAAACTCTCGGAGTTGTATTCTCCTCCCATAATTATTTGTGATAATGGAGGATCCCTTGTGGCTATTATCTATCTCAATAGTGGAGATAACTTAATTGATGAGTTTAATGAACCAGGCTGGGATATAGAGGAGTGATCCCCATTAAGGGTAACCCAAAAGATGAATTGTAATGAACCCGAGCTGGGGTATTGATTAGAGTGATTGACATCGCAGGTAACCCGATAATGAGCTTTTATGGACCTAAACTAGGGTATAGTTGAGTTTGGTGAGCATCAGGCACATATTGGTAGGTAGGCGTGATGAGTCCTACTAGTGGTAGCCTAGGTGGAGATTCAGTCCCATGTCGATCATTGTTTGTGCCAATGGTATTGCACCTAATTGGGGTTTGTTTAGATAAATTGTTTTGTCTCGACTTGCTATTGGCTGTATTTGATAGGTTGGCCATGTTTGGGCTCGAGGTTGATATGTCCTAGGAAATCCAGTCCAATTTGCTCGGCCTAATAAAAAGAATAATCCCACTTGAGACTTCAACTATTGAGCTTCGTAGCTTCCAAAACATTTTTTTTCCAGTTTGATATTCTTTCCACTTCCGTGCCCTCGATCAATTCTAACTCCGATGATGATTGGGATGATGAGCCATCACCTGAACTTCTACGCCACCTGGCCTCTTGAGAAAAGAAAATCCAACTCGTTTGTGAAAAACTGCAAATGATTGATCCAGAAACACAAAAGCAGTCTTGGAGGGATAGTTTGGCAAGTTTCAGAGGTTCAGAAAGCCACCGTTGATAAACTAAAAGAGCTACATGAGATGTTGTCAAAGGGCGTCGAGCAATCCTGAACTCATTCTAGTGGTTTGATTGGTTTTACAAAATGAAATGCGATGCCCTATGGATTTGATCTAAGTCAGAGATATCATCATTGAGCAAAAAATGAAAAAAAAAAAAGAAGAAAAAAGAAAAAAGAGAGGAAAAGAGAAAGGAGAACAATTGTTGTGTTCATATTCTTATTATTAAATACATGTCTCCTTTGCATCATGGATCAGAACAATTACAACAAAGGAGCAAAATGAGTTATCCTAAAAAAGGGGATATAGTCAAAGAAGATGCCGATTGGGTTAAATGAGCGGCTTTGCTGTGTCAATTTATAAAAGATGAATTATGACTAGGGTAGCACCATCCTCTCTGGTCTGCAATGTGGAATTGTTACCGCTTCTTGAGTTGAAGATACAATCTCCAAAGATCCTCATGGACTAATGACTTTTAAGAGCAGGGACCCTATATTTGAGGTACAACGTTACAGCTGGATTGAGCAAAGAGTGATCATGTATTGCCTCCACATCCAAAAAAAAAAAATGCTCAAAAAAAGAAAAGAGCCAAAAAAAAAAAAGAAAAAAAGAAGAAAAAAAATTCATACAAAGGTATAGATGTGAGATGACATTTTTCATTACATTTGGATAGTGGGTCAGTTGTCTTGCTTCACGGAGTGTTTACTTTCTATCAAGGCTCAAAGGTGAGTTGGTTCAACAATTTGTCCATCAATGTATGGTAATTTTCTCCGAAGCTTCATGGGGAGTATTGATTGTTTGCGGTGTTCACGACGTGTGTTAGGCTGGGATTTTCGATTTTGATCGCTACATCCCACTTTTACTGGGGGGTCGTCTCATCACTTTGTCATCATCGAGGATGATTTCTCATCGGCAAAAGACTCTCCTCCCGCCCATCAATCCGGCCAGACTTCCGTGAGTCTTTATTAGCAGCCGTTCGTTCTATCATCAAATAAATTTATGACACCGTCTCTTGTGAGCGTGTCATTCTATTTGTGTATAATTTTGTTCAAATAAATCAATTGGAATTTCGTCGGTCGCTCATTGTTTCAACGGCATCCAAGAATTCCAAAAGTCTATTTTTGCTAGCCAATAAGATGGTATCTCCTCGTGGGATTGACCATTCTACATAAATAACAAAAACTCTCCCCATTGGTGGACCCATGTGGGCGTTTCTTATCCGTCTTGTTAGACATTCAAAGATCGTATTGTCTATGGATTTATAAGTTTTGAGCTCGCTTGTGGTTGTATCTACTTTAGCATTGGCAAATAGCTTGTCGAGACACATATGTATTGTCTAAGCGCCTAAGAGGGGAAAGCGTTATTTGGTGCTATGCTTAATTCGATGTGGGCGTCTCCTATAGGTTGCTTCTAGCGATGACCCAAAGAGTCGCCTGTTTATCGATGTGTGTCGTTGAAAACTTAAAGTCCGGGGTAAAATTTTCATTGTCTTGATATCATGAATATGGGAGGCTCATTGTGAGACCAGACCATTTTGAATATGCCTAAATCTGCTGACGACAGTTCACTACATTAGGACCCTTTGTTTAAAATTGTAATTGGGTTTAGTTGTAAAGAAAAATACAAAAATTGGATGGGATACCCATGTTTTCCCGTCATAGGGAAATGACTGTATTAGTCATTTGTTCAAGGTGCGATCTATGTAATTTTGGCAAAGATGCAAAGCATGTTGAGTCTATCCTCCATAGGACTGAAGAAACTTTCTCTCATTCTAAAGTGAGTCATGTCTGGAGAAAAGTGATTAAATCATTTCTCTTTGTTTTTGGATTTGGGAGCAGCATTCACTGATGAATATAATTTTCAAATCATTCGTTGTCTGCTTGTGTTTCCAGAAACTTCATTGAGATCTCATGTTCTATGTGGCCAAGTTCATCAGATTCATTTTTAGCATCTATGGGGGATTGAGCAAGTCATCCTCCTCATCTCAGGATCCGCATTAGGGTACCCTTTTGCTAGAGAGTACTCGATAATCATTTTGTCATTCTCCTGCGAGAGAGGAGATCTTTGTGTTGATATCTGATTTGGTTTGTTTTCATATATGATCCAGTCGTATGTGCTTTCAGTTCTTGGGCACAATCTTTGTGCCATCCTATTCATTTTCATATGCACCTAAGCGTTGTCTGTCATGATATATAGACACTGGGGTATGGATGCATTCTTTTCGAGGGAGTCAGATTTAATCATGTCATTTCCATTTGAACCAAAGCGTGGTCCGTCATGATATACAGACATTGGGGTATGGGTGCGTCTTGTTAAGTGGGGTCAAACTCAAATCATGTTGCCTCAAGTATATGTGTCGTCCTGCGTGTTATTGCTGGATTTGCTTAAGCTCTAAACAGTCAATCTTGGAATCATAGACAATTTTGATTGGGAGAGTATCTTCATTCGATCACCCTTCATATGCTTCTTTTCTTCCTCACGTCTCGTTAGAGGAACTCTAGTTGTGGTTTTGTGCCCGTTGTTGTTGGATCATTCAATCATCATCATTTGCGTTTGGAGGTTCGATCTGGTCATTCCTTAAGTCTTGTGTGGTGAGGAAATTCATATCTTGTTTAGGAAGCTCAAATTTTGTTGCAAGGATGCCTCGTTTGGGCCAATTTCATTGTGTTAATCAAATCTTATGGAGTTGTTGTGAAAGTTTTGAGTAGCTTACACCTTTGGATCATGGGTTTGTCCATATCTCTTTTTGTTTGCTTGGTAGGCTGTTTTGCCAATTTGACTGGCATCTGTGCTTAACTGAGATTCTATCAATCTTGTTTCTTGTGGAATTTAATCTAAAATTAGTAACTAAATCTATTTCTGTTTAGGACGAGCAAGCCATTGTGGTTCTATTTTGAGCTTTATCTGTAGCCCTTCCTAACCATGTTCGAGAGCCTTAGGGTCATCCTAGTTGTGTTTTGTTGTGTTAATGTTGCTTCTCCTTGAATGGTGCTTACATTTCGTGCTCAATGTGTTTAACTCCCGATAACGGCGTTTGTTTAAGGTTGTTTTCATCTCGTAATTTAGGCTTTTGGTTTCCAATTAATATTTGGATTTGGCTTTGTTGTTGAGCTATCTCGTTGTGGTGTTGGTCTTAATATAACTTGGGTTTAGTGGGCCTCAACCTGATTTCTAGTTTTGGACACAACCCTCTTGTTTCTCACATTTTGACATCCGTCGTTGTATTATTTTGGTTGTTGCATTGGTTTCGTATATCTTGGGTTCAGTGGGCCTCGGACTGATTAGTGATTTTGGACACAACCCTCTTGTTTCTACCTTTTGACATCTATCGTTGCATTGTTTTGGTTGTTGCATTGATTTTTGTATATCTTAGGTTCGATGAGCCTTGGGCACGATTAGTGGTTTGGACACAACCCTCTTGTTTCTCACCTTTTGACATACACCGTTGCATTGTTTTGGTTGTTGCATTGGTTTTTATATCTTAGGTTGAATGGCCCCTCGGACCGATTAGTGGTTTTTGGACACAACCCCTATTGTTTTCACCTTTTTGACATATGTCGTTGCATTGTTTTAGTTTGTTGCATTGGTTTTGTATATCTTAGGTTAAGCCGTGGGCCTCGCCGGCGTTAGTGGTTTTGGACACAACCCTCTTGTTTCTCACCTTTTGGCATCTATCGTTGCATTGTTTGGTCTGTTGCATTGGTTTTCGTATGCCTTGGGTTTAGTGGGCCTCGGCTGATCACTGGCTTCTGACGTAACCCTCTTCTTTGTCAACTTTTGACATTTGTTGTTGCATTGTTTTTACCTGTTGTATTGGTTTCATACACCTTGAGCTAGATCTCACCCGGTTCAATGAGTAGTCGCATTTGGGGTTTGGTAGCAATATTTTGTTGCCCCCCTCATGCGCGAATTGGCAAATGTGTTTATTTTGGGACTCGCTCCGTGTAAAATTGTGGGGGAATCCTCTTTATTGGGGTTTGTTTTGCGGCATCACGGAGAAAACCCGTTTTGACCGGGTCTTGAGGGTCATGGCGATTTGGCCGCTACTCAAGAGAGTCTCGTCTTTTCGAACTGTTCCACTAAATGCGTGAAAGCTGTCTTCGATTCTGACTTTGGGGCTCGCGTGTGCGGGTGTCGGGTTTCGCTTTGTGATTTGATTCCATCGCGGAATAATCTTCCGAGTGGTTCCGCTAGGTCGTGGCTTCGTCTTCAGTCGACTTTGGGGCTCACGTGTGCGAGGGTGTCGGGTTTCACTTTGAGATTTGATTACTTTGTTGCGGAATAATCTCCCCAGTGGCTCCTAAATCATGGCTTCGTCTTGATTCGACTTTGGGGCTCGCGTGTGCGGGGTGTCGATTTTCTTTTGAGATTTGATTCCGTTGTTGCGAATAATCTCCCGAGTGGTTCCTTGCGAAATGCGTGAAAGCTCATCTTCGACTCGACTTTGGGGCTCGCATGTGCGGTGTCGGGTCGGTTTTGAGATTTGATTCCGTTGTTGGAATAATCTCACCGAGTGGTTCCGCCGAAATGCGTGAAAGCCGTCTTCGATTACGACTTTGGGGGCTCACGTGTGCGGGGTTGTCGGTTTCACTTTTGAGATTTGTCTAACTTGGGTGGTAGGTGATTTTTAAACAATTTGGGTGGTAAATGATTTGACCAATTCTTTTTAAGTGGAAGCTGAAAATAACCCTTTCTAGATTATATAATACACAAATGTCGTCGATGTATTTAAAAACATGTCATATGGAGTGGTAGACAAGTCTCTTTTTTTTTTTTTCCTTCAAAAATTCAATAAATACACAAATAATAATAGAAAATATTCTAAGGTACGGTTTGGCCCTCTACTTCCTATTTAATGGTGTCTTTTTTTTGGTTGGATCCCCATTTGAAGATGGAGGGTTATTACTCCTTGCAAGGGGTCCTTATGGGGGCCTTGGGGCAGCTGAATCTGATTGAAGCAAGAACAAAGTGGACAGCATCATTGATGAAGAATTCTTAATTTTTTGTTAAGAAATCATGGTCAATGAGATGGGCCTTTAGGGTTGACAGATCGAGTCAGGGGCTGACAGATCAGAGTGCTGATCATTATTACTAAGTAGTAAATGTGGCTCTCAAAGCAGGCTCTGAAATGTAGAGCCCTTTCAAATCAGCTCTACTAGGAATGCAAACATCTATTTGATGCCGGTCCAAAGAGCAAGTCTAACCCTTGATCACAATTTCATTCCTTTTCTTTTTTTTCCTAAGATTGCTGGCTCATAATGTGCTATGCCCTTATAAACCTATCAGA
>CM053267.1:58436599-58480160 GCA_028583415.1 Protea cynaroides | reverse complement strand
AACTGAATGTAATAGAATATAGATAGAAAGGTAGCTGATAGTATAAATGTAAGAAAGAGATATGTAAATGAGATAGAGGAATTAAGAATCAATCTTCTTCTTCCTTGGAGGTCCTCTGCCCCCTAAGGAGATCTTCTGAATCTTCTTCCTGTCTTCTTCTTGAATTGTTCTTCCTTGATTTCTTACTAAGTCCACTGCAACAAATATTCATTCATGATTCGATATATGCTACCGATCAGTCTTCCCTTTGCAATAATAGTCTCTCTCACGTCTTAACTCTATATCTCCTTCTATCTTTTCTTATTCTCTATAATTTATTTTAATATTTTTCTTTCTTAGGGTTTTTGTAAGTTGAAAGAGAGGAAGGTTTAAGGAAATTTTCCCATCTTGGATGTCTTTTATTAATCCTCGAATTTCCTTTAAGTTCTATGTCTCATCTTGCAATAAAAGCAACCAATGTAAAACGTAAGTCAAAAGATTGACACTCTGCAGTCTGGCTTGAAAATACAACACAATCCTCCCACTCCGGCAAATTCAAGCGGTTGCGAGAGAAGAAAGGATCTGGTTCTCTCAAATCTAACCATCTTTCAAGTTGTGATCTAACAATTGGAGTCAATCCCCAACACGCATACCAATACATCGGTTTGCATAAAAAAATAAACTTAAACCCATTTGATCCCAACTTGATAAATGATTGGACTTGAGAGGAACTCTTTCCAAAATGGGAGCTATAAGGTGTGTCAACGTAGTGTTGATTGGACTCCAGGGAGAGAGAGAGAGAGAGAGAGAGAGAGAGAGAGAGAGAGAGAGGGGAGGGGAGGGGTGGGGTAGTGGTGGGGTGGGGGATGCGGGGTGCTCGGGTTAGGAGGGCGGTGGGGGAGAGAGAGAGAGGAGTGAGAGAGAGAGAGAGAGAGAGAGGGAAATGGGGCGTTAGGAGTTGTGGGAGTGTGTGGAGAAGAAACCCTAAGGGCCTAACCCCTTTAACACCTAATGTGAGAGAGAGCTACTTCCAAGAGAGCTTGAGTCCCTATCAGAAAAGGTGAGAGGGGGGGGGTATGTTATGAAATGATGTACAGAAATTTTTTTTTTTTTTTTTTTTTTATTTTTTTTTTTTTTTTTTTTTTTTTTTTTTTTTTTTTTTTAAAAATTAAAATTTTCATTTTTAAGACTAACACTACCACATGCATGTCAGTGCTACAAGATCTTTTCCGATCCACATTGCCGTAAATGTTGAATTTGCATGCGGCATAGTCACAATGGGAAGGCGATTTGGCTCATCTGGACGGGTTATTATCGTCTCCAATCGAGGATTCAGCGATCGGAGTTACCAGGTGCACCTACCGATGTATTGGTAGGCACGCCGGGTTAACTCCAACCGCTGAATCCTCGATTGGAGGCTCCAGCGATTTGAGACGAATGTGACTCCATCTGAACAGTATTCTTGGCTCCTCTGAGCGCGGGTGCGGTACAGAGACGGCAGTCGACCAGATGAGCACCATATATAGTATGTAATTCAAGGGATTTGGGGTGATTGAAGCAGAATTAGGAAATGTAATGAAGAGCACCCAAACATATTGTCTAACGAAGAGAAGGAATCCCTCCCAAACCCGTGAAATCGATATGTGAAAACTCAAACAAAACACATTCCAGAAACAATTTAATAAATGCATGTGAAATCGATTTCTTTGCCTCTGAAACCGATTTGAAACCATTTGCAAAGTTTGAGGCTTAATAGGCAAAAGGGTAAAAGAATGATTGGAGAAAGAAGGATTAATTGATTCCCCAACTTGGCACTTCATATTAATTCCCCAATTCATATTAATTCCCCAAAATCACAGAAGTATAATTTATCCATTCTAGGCAATAAGGAATTCAAATCCTCTCCTCCAAGAGAATCTAGAGGAGAGGGGGCATCCCATTTGGATTGACGACATCTGAGATCTGAATCTTCCATTCGAGTCGACACAGAATAAATAAATTGAATTGACAAAGAATATCGGTTTAGGATTAACCTGTGCCCAAGGTGTGTCTTCCATCCAATGGGACGCCATCTCTCCTCAAGAGCTGAAAGAAAAGACGTGGATAAGGGGGGTGGGGCCTGGCCTTCAAAGATGAAAATGAAACTCTATCTAATCTGGGCCAACAAAGAAAAAAAAAAAAAAATCTGTTCTAGGCCTTTAATATATATATAGGGCTTCGGGCTTAAGTCTTCAAAGATAAAAGTGAAGCTCATATTTATTCCTGGCAGTTATAACCAAAAAAATAAATAAATAAATAAATTCTATTCTAAGCAATTAATATAGGGCATCAATAATGAATAATAATACAGAAAATTATATGAGCATGTATTCAATCATTAGATCCGCATCCTCTGTTGTCAGTAGAGCTTTCATCAAAGCTTTCACCAAACCAAAATTACATGGCCATGTATTAATTCATTATTATGGTTTTTGTTTCAATCGAAATTCCTAATTAACTGTAAACATTAAGATGTTTTAATTTCCGCCTAAATGCATCCGGAAGAAAAAACTAGATTGATTCTGCAAGGAGAATTAAACGAAAGATAACTGAAATTTAATTTTTAACAAGAATTTTTATAATCATTACATCAAATATAACAAAGTTCACTAACTCCATACTTTCTTTTCTTTTCTTTTTTTAATAAAAAAAAAGTCTCTTATATATGAAAAAAAAAAAATTACATCTAAAAAAAAATCCTAAACATGATAACAAATTTAAATAGTTTATATAGTAATATTAGGTAATGGTTATAAAAATTTTCTTTTTAATTTTACAAATTTTTGTTTCTTTTTTCTTTAATTTCCATTGTAATCAAATTGAACATTCTTGGTTCACACTTTCATAGAACTGCCTAATTTTATTGAACTTGCCGGATGTTGCTTACTTGCTACTTTTATTGCTTTGAAGACCGACTCGAATTTACAAATCCGTCTATTGCCTCTCATCTTTTGTCCCACTCCTTTTCATTATCAATTATTAGTGATGTCTTTGAAATGGGATATTTAGAGTATGGAATGTTCAATGAAAGGAAAATCTTTTAGATATACAGTGTCAATAGTTGGTATTATGACATTTGATGTATGTCCATCAAATCCAATTTAATTTTCAAAGTTATTTAACGATAAAAATTTCTGATGGTTTATTTTTTTCGTTGCCTTAATACTAAAATTGTATTTTAACGACAAAATATTTCTTTCAACATATTTTACTGTCGATTTGTATCATTATTTGATAAAGAAGTATAAATCCCGTCATTGTATTTCATTTTACACGAGGGAACAGAATTGTCCATCGATTAAAACACATCACACACTATACTAGACAACGGCAGATCTATAAATCCCTTTACCCCAAAAAAAAAAAAATCTATAAATCCCACCATTGTATTTCTTTTGTCGTAAGTGTTTATTTATTCTTAAAATATTTAGTATTTATTTATTTTAAAAAATTTTAGTCCTTTATTCTATAATTACCCCTGAGTTTTTCTCTCCCGGGTTTTGTCTCGTACCCATAAATTTTTTTATTTTTTGTCCTAATTCTTTATTTACTTTAAAAAATTGTTCTCTCTCGGTCTTTGTCATGTTATCCAAAAAAAAAAAAAAAAAAAAAGAAAAGACGTTGCCTGAGTCTTTCATTATTCTAAGTCTTTGTCTTAAGCCTTTTCTTTATTTTAAAAAATTGTTTTCATTCCGTCTTTTTCATGTTAGAAAAAAATAAAGAAAATAGACTTTGCCTGAGTCTTTCTTTATTCTAAAAATCCCCGCAGATCTCTCCCAGCCTTTTGTCTCGTATGTTTTAAAGTCTTTCTTTTACTCTTAAAATACTGTTTTCTCTCGATCCTAGACTTTAGACTTCCCGATTCAAAAAAAAAAAAAACATTTTCTGTCTATCTTTATTCTTGAAATCCTAAAATTTTTTTACCTAACCTCACCAAAGATTGGTCGACAACGCCCCTACAATGTTAGGTGTCGATGCTAATTCCATGACTTGCGGCTACACCCAAATCATTCTAAAGATTCCATTTGAAATTATTTCGTTGCTTCATTGTATTTTGGCTATATCTTGCACAAATGAGGTCTAAATTCAACCATTCATGCTCTACATTTTGGATGGACTAGGGGGACAAAGAATAGTAAGCTGCTTTGGTTTTTGACAAAAAACCTTTCCTTGAAGGCATTGGTGTGTTTCATGCCTTGAATGTTTCCATCATTCATCAACAAAGAGAATACTTAAACTCCATTGAAAGATTTTCAAATTCTGGAATAGTTGTACATATGCCATTGAAGGGAATTAGGTGAGTGAGATAATTTAGGTTTGTTTGTATAAGCCACTGGAGGGAAGGTAAGTGAGATAATTGAAGTTTGATTAAACTTAAATGGAGGATTTATGAGAAAAACCTCTTTTTGGGGTGAGCATTTTTATTTGTTGATTGATTCTTCAACTCAATTTCTCTTTTTTCATTTCATTTGATTAAGCTTAAATAGACTTAAATGGAAGATTTATGAGAAAAACCTCTTTTTATGGTGAGCATTTTTGTGTTGATTATTTAACTCACTTTCTTATCTCCTCTTTTGTTTCTTTTTTTTCCATTTTTTTTTGGTAAAAGATTTAATCTATCTTATCTCCTCTTTCTCGGTTTCTCTATTTCATATTTTTTATCTCCTTTGATACATGAAGACAACCAGCAACCCACCGTAGGATAAAGGGTGGCCCAAAATGTTAGGTGACAATGGAATAGCAGATGACGACGTCACCCAATTTGATGTCACAGTTTTTCACGTGTTTCTCACCTTTGTCCTTAGTTTTTACCTATCCGAAACATTATCCTTTTTTTTATTATTTTTTTGGGTAAAAAAAGGAAACATTATCCCTTTGAAATGGCTATATAAAAGTGAGGCTCCTTATCTACCATTGTATTCGAATTCACTCTGATATCTTTTTCTAGAAGGTCAATGTCAGCCTCTTCACAGCAATTAATATAGGGCTTCAATAATGAATAATAATACAGAAAATTATATGAGCATGTATTCAATCATTAAATCCGTATGTTTTGTTGTCATTAGATCCGTATGCAGTTTTCTTGCTATTCTGTATTGCTTTGTGTAACACCCCCAGTTTGGGGTTCAGGACCAAAAACATCACATGAAGAATCTTTTAAATAATAATCAGGACTATAAAATACTCAAACACACACAAATACCACATAATAATAAGCAACAAAAAACATAGTATTTTTTTTTTCCTTCAAACAAATACTCACATACTCATATTTACAAAGGTCTAGTGAATTATCTGATGACACAAGAAAAATATATACAACATCATGCTCAAATTAAGATATTCAAGTTCTTGAATAATTGTACATATACTATTGAAGGGAATTAGATGAGTGAGATAATTGAGGTTTGTCTGTATATACCATTGGAGAGAAGATGAATGAGATAATTAAAATTTGATTAAGCTTAAATGGAGGATTTATGAGAAATACCTCTTTTTGTAGTGAGCATTTTTATGTGTTGAATCTTCAGCTCGCTTTCTCTTTTTTCCATTTCATTTGATTAAGCTTAAATGGGCTTAAATGGAGGATTTATGAGGAAAGCCTCTTTTTATGGGGAGCTTTTTTATGGGTTGATTATTCAACTCATTTTTACCAAAAAAAAAAAAAAAATATTCAGCTCACTTTCTTATCTCCTCTTTTTCGTTGTCTCTATTTCATATTTTTATTTATTTATTTTTTTTTTTTTTGAGACACAAAGAAAACCAGCAACCCACCACGTACGATAAAGGAGGGGCCCCAAAATGTTAGGTGAACGGTGATAAAGAATTACAGGTGACGTCACCCAATTTGATGTCACGATTTTCCACTTTTTTCTTATCATTGTCCTAAGTCTTTACCCAACCGAAACATTATCCACTTTGTTTTTTCTTGGGTAAAAAGAAACATTATTCCTTTGAAATGGCTATATAAAGCGAGGCTCCTTGTTTACCGTTGTAGTTGAACTCACTCTGATATCTTTTTTCTCTCTTCGATTTGATACATCGTGAAAGAAAAATAAAAATCAAGAAATAAGATGGAGAAGTTGAAAAGCATTTTGTCTCTTCCAGTGGATTGGGATTGCAAGTTGATCATCGACGAAAATGCAATCATAAGCACTCATGCTCCAAATGGCAAGAAGGTCGACGTTAGACCTCTTCACAGCCTCATCAACAAAATCCTCATGCCCACGGCCACAACTAACGACCAAGTATTAAATTATCTCTATATATTAGTGATAATCTATCTTATGATTTTTCTACCAAAAAAAAAAAAAAATCTGTCTTATGATCTTACTATTATAGCTGGACCAGTTATAGGAACTTTATCGTGCATTGGGATTGAATATTCTTCTCTTGCTAATGCTTTTGTGTTATTCCTTAATTCTACATATGTATAGCAATAATTGATTGATATAAATTTGACTAGGTGGATCTTGATTATTCTAATTTGAAAAGCTTTCAGAACAGCTCTTGTTTCCAAGAATTGTTTAAAATCGTACATAAGAACTACTGTCAGGTTTGAGCATCTCTTTCGCTCTCGTGTATATTGTTAATTTGCTAATTACTTTGATAGTTCAATTAGATCAAAATATGAGAGATATACCATTATTCCTATAATGCAATATGTTAAATAATGATAGCTATCTTGCAAATGCTCGGGGGGAGGGGATGCAAACTCAACAACGGTGGCACTATTCAAGACGTGGTCGGTATACTCGTGGGAGGTGAAGATGGTTCTAGCCTTAGCTGCCTTTGCCATCATCTATGGGGAATCCTTGCTGATGGCCAATCAGACAAACCCTTTGGCCGAGTCCATCAAGCTACTGAAGCAATTACCAAACAAAAAGAAGCTTTCAAAGATTCGGCCCCTCATCCTTGCCATGGTCAAACTGACTAACGCAATCTTCACTGTCGATGATTCGCAATCTGAGAACATCTCCATCTACATCCAAACGGTTGTTTGTTGGATAGTCAGGAGCGTCGTTGTTTGCACTTCCCAAATCATTGGCTTCGATGACGAGTATGTACATCATTATCAATTCCCCTCGTTTGTTTATATTTTAACCTTTGGCTGAAGACATTGTTATCATTGGTTACATGGATAAATGAATTTCAATTACAGTTTAATATACAATTTACCATTACAGGTACACTGAAGATGAGTTATCTAAATTAACAGAATTGGTTGATAGAATGAATTCCCACCTTGGCCTGCTGTTTGATATTGAGGATGAGAACTGCAAGTTGACTATTGACGAAAATGAGATCCGAAACACCCATGCTCCCAACGGCAAGGAAGTTGAAGTCGGGCCTCTTCACAAACTCATCAATGAAATCCTCATTGCCTCTAACACAATTATTGTCGAAGGCGCCTCCGGTGATCAAGTAATAGAGACTCCATTTAGTAGTAATTTATTATGTGATTTTTTACTCCATAAAACTGTGAGTTCAAATATGAAAAAACAGCCTTTATAGGATGTAGGATAAAGCTATGTGCATTAACCCCTCTCACAAATAGCGTGAGCCTTGGGAACAGTTATATTCTCTTCTTGATTATGCTTTTGCACTCTTACTTAATTCTATTATATTTATAATAATAAATGGATAATAATTTGCATAGGCCACGCTTGATTCTCAATTGAAAAGCTTTAAGAATAGCTCGCGAGATTCTTTGGAAGAATTGACTAAAATCGTACGTAAGATCTATTGCGAGGTTTGAGCTCTCTCTCTCTCTCTCTTGCTATTGTTTGTTTATTTCAATATATATTTCAATCAAATCAGATATAAAAAATACTAGTAACTAATCATATAAAAAACACACACACACCCATATTTAATGACAGCTATCATGCGAATGTTTGGGAGGAGGAGATGTGAACTCAAAAACGATGGCACTGTTCAAGACACTGTCACAATTCTCCTGGGAGGCGAAGATGGTTCTGGCCTTAGCTGCCTTTTCCATCATCTACGGGGAGTTCTCGTTGACGGTCAATCACAGTAACCCCTTGGTCAAACTGTTGAAGCAAGTAGTCGACAAATCGAAGCTCTTAAAGATCAAATCCCTCATCGATGCCATGGTCAAAGTAACCAACACAATCGTCGATATGGTCAATGTCGGCAAATCGCGACCTGTGGACATCTCCACCTACATCGAAACTACTGTTTCCTGGACTGTTGGGAGCATAATCGTCTGCACATCCCAAATCATCGGTTTAGATGACGAGTATATCATTGTCAATTCCCCTTGTTTTTGTTTTATTTTTTTGTTTTGTTTTGTTATCTTTTAACTTTTAATTGAAGGCATGTATACATGAATCACAATTCCTGCTTGGATAATAATACAATTTACCATTACAGATACACTGAGAATGAGCTGGCGAAATTAACGAAGAAGGTCGATAGAATGAATACCAAGCTTGGCCAGGATCTCCATACATGGTGGCAGTCCGTTGGTGAGTGGATAATGAGTAGAACTCTGTTAGGTTTAATTTATGCATGTTTCTAATTTTTCTTATGTCGATGCTGTGCCGGCGGCTGCGGCGTTGATGCAGACGAAAAGAAAAAAGAGTTGAACCAATACTTTCAAAAAATGACCGACAATGATGAATTACCGCATGCTGAAAACATTGAACAGGTTTTTTTTTACTCTCTCCCTCTCAAACCCAATCAGCCGGACTAGGCTAATTTCTACTTAGGCTGCTTTAAATTTTGATTAAGCTGATTCATTGATGTAGCGGGCTTACAAAGAAAATTCAAAATATAGAAACAAAATTATATATATATATATATATATAGTGGAACTAAAGTTTTATTACAAAATGAGTAAACATTTAGAGAATCGAAATGGTCATTGGGGGCTTGTTGGAAGAGGGTTACTGACATCAGACGAGACACAGTGAGAAAGAAAAGTGATTGTATTACAATTGGAAGAACCATTGTCTTACTTGTGATCATGATAAAACAAAATGAGAACAGATCTCTGAGATGATCTCCCAATTTGATTGATGAGCACCATTGGATCATTACAACAATTGTTGTCCAATGGAGTCTCTCATTGTGTTTGGCCATGGGCTTAGGCACATTATCTACCCATTTAAAAATTTTCTCTCTGTTCCCTTGTTTTCATGTACCTATTTTCTCTTATTGATGTGTTTCTATAGTAGTTTTCTTTCACAAGTTACTTGTATAGAATTATTTCTTTTTTTTCTTTCATGATCGTGGTCAAAGAAAAACGATGGAGTTGAATTGGCCTTTGTCTTTTACAGGTTGTGGCTGCTTTGGAGGAAGCAGGTCTAGGATCATCAAACCTCATTCTTGGAATTGACTTTACAGACAGCAATAGAACCCAAGGTCTCTAGAAGTGTGAGCCAAATTCATGATTTCGCAGTACATCGTGAACTAGTTTGCTTATTATTCATGAACATTATTTTTTGTCTGCAGTTAGAAAATTGGAAATTGATATTTACCATTGATTGTTCTAACAGTGAACATGTCTTCTGATATTCAACCCTAGTGGATTATGGGGATTCAATTATATTTTATCTCGACTGTTGATAATTTTTCCAAAAAAATGGCCTTTCTTGGATGGTTAAAACGTTTGATAAAGTGTACCCAAAAAAATATTGTGCATATGGTTTTCTGGATTTGAACTTTTCTCTACTTTGTGAAAGAAAGAGGGTAAGAAATAAAATAAAAATAACAAAATAAAAAAAAAATTAGACAAACATAAGGTGGTCGCATGAAAAACCTCCAAAACCAAAAAGTATCTATTGTGGTGAATCAATTTGCTCCCAGTAACCCCTTTACACTTCAACAATATTTCGGCGTATTAAAATCCTCTCCATCAATAGTTTTGGGAGGAGAGGGGGCGCCCCCATTAGATGGACGATAGGATATGGATCCTACTTTGGCTATGTTTGGATGTAGAAAAAAAAAATAGTTTAAGTCAAAAGTACGTAATTAATGATAAGATAATGATTACTTCATCTGTTTTCTCCTGAATTTCAATTTTTTTTTTTCTCTTAACTTCCAAACATAGTATTCCTCAAAATAAATTTTATCATCTCATAGCCCCCTTCCGAATGCATAGAAGATCAAAACCCAATGAAAACAGTGAAACACCCAACTGAGCTTGTGTCGCCCATTTCAGAAAATAATTTTCTCTCCCACCAAATCTGCTTTTTAATTTTGAGCCTCCCTTTCCTCAATAATAGGTAAATACAATAACTTGCATGTTCACCACATACATAGTGCAATGCATCTTGATATGTTTTGATATGTTTTTTATTATTTCGATTTATTTCCTCTATTGTTTGAAGCCAATGAACATAAGTTGTTTTGAAGGGAAAATATCATTCAACAATAAGAGCTTGCATGCTATTGGGAGTACACGTAATCCATATCAACAAGCTATTGCTGTCATTGGAGAGACTTTATCTGAGTTTGCTGTAAACAAAAAGATTCCTTGTTATGGGTTTGGTGATAGTAAGTCATTTTCTTTTTTTATTTCAAAAATTATTTTTTTCTTTCTTCCATGTATTGCTTAATTTTTAATGCACTAAGTGTCCAAATTAATTATGTCAATTAACAACTTAACTTACTTGTTTTGATCATTTACAGAAACCACCGAAGATAAAACGGTGTTTAGTTTTCTCCCTGATAATAATCCTTGCAAGGACTTCGAAGAAGTTTTAAAACGCTATGAAGAGATTGCCCCAAACTTGGAATTGTTCGGTTGGTATCATTTGTTTTGCGATGCAACAACTTGAATATTTGCTTACACGACATTGACGAACCTTTAATTTTCATATTTCCATAATTTTCAAGGGCCAACGTCTTTTGCACCTATAGTTGATGCTTCAATTGACATTGTTGAAAAAAGTGGTGGACAACACCATGTTTTGGTTATTATTGCTGATGGTCAGGTAATGACTAGAGCATTTCACTTCCTTTCCCTCTCCTCTTTCTATATATGGTTTATGCCAGCAATTAATATTAATGGCCGTATTGTGAAGGTCTCAAAAGTGAAGAAAGGTCGTTCCAAACAAGAAGAGGAAACATTTAAGTCTATTGTCACTGCAAGGTAAGGTGTTTCACATATTTGTATATTAAATCTATTTTGGCAATTCTGATTCATTTCCAGTATTGTAATTAATATTATATGAAGCCAAGAAAATTGTTGATGTCACAATAACCAAGCCATTATTGTATCGCTTGGCATGGTCATAGGCATTCTTTAATTATGATAACACATAAAACATCAATTCTTCAAATTGTATACTGGAATCTGAACTTAACATTTTGGAAAGACAGAATCTCTAGTCCAATTGAGAATCTGATTAATTTGTTTCAATGACTACATTCTGAAGCATCTTTTAAAACCTGACTTGGGAATATAATTGAAAAAGGTCCTGGTTTGGTTTGATCAATTACATCGGTTACAAACTTTTGCTCGCTGTTTACGTTATTTATGGGAAGTCAATTTATAACTAGATTTATCATGTTATTGATTAAACAAAAAATATGTTATTCTCAAACATATAAAGTTACTTAGCATTTAATTTCCTCTTGTTGAATATAGATCTGAATTCAGACTACTGAGTTTAATCTTTCAAAATTTATAAAGTGCTAAAATTATAATCACTTTTATTGAGAAGTTTCTTTGAATATGAAATTATCTATTAACAAGGGACCAATTATGGGCTACTAATTATTTTTTAGGATATCTTTCCAACTATTTAAAAAAATTTCAAACCAAGTCATATGGTTATTATCATGACATTATTTGGGTGAAAGTAGTTCAAGTGTCTGAGTAAAATGCTTAGTCATAAACAAGATGGTTTAAATGGTTCTCTTTCAAACTTGAAACACTTTTGGATCAATTAATTGTCATACCCCTCAAAAACTTCTCTACTTGATGATTAAAAATGACTGATTCTTTGAGCCTGTTTGATTCTAAAACACTCACAAATAAAGAAGATAAATGTCATTGTCATTATATTGTCATTATACAACACAAATTAAATCTGTTAGTAATCTAATTCTTAAAATTAAATCTGTTAGTAATCTAATTCTTATTTGGTATTACTCCTTGTAATATTTAGCTTAGATTGCACTGCAAGTCTATAACATATATTTGGTGATGTACAAGAATTTTAGTAAAATTTGTATTTTAATTTGTAATCAGTTTGCATGCTCTCTCAATTGTTCTTGTTGGAGTTGGTGATGGGCCTTGGGATGAAATGAAGAGGTTTTGTGACAATATCCCTGGACGCAAATTTGACAACTTTCAGGTATTATATATCACCATCTCCAGGCCATGCATTTAAGAGGATTTCATAATTGGGAATCAAATCAATAATTTTTTAACCCTATGGGAATCATTGCAATATTAATCATGTCTATGGCCGTGTCCCTTTGTCTCTCTTTCATGCAGTTTGTTAACCTCACCGATATCATGAAAAAAGAATTGAAACCCTCTGAGAAGGAAGCAACATTTGCACAAGTTGCACTGAGGAAGATCCCTAACCAGTATAAAAAATCAGAGGAACTCAAACTCCTTGGGTGGGAGAATTAATTACTTTCGAACTATTGTTAATATTCAGCTCGATCATGTTGGTCTATTTGTATTCTATACTAACGCATATGCATATTTTGGATTTTTTATTTTTTTTGTTCTTCAAAAGTCACACGACAGGGAAAGCAAAGAAGGTAGTTCCGCTCAATCCTCCTGTTAAATAGCGGCGTCGTTAACCAAGCAACCGAATCAAGTAAGAAACATTACTGTAAGTTCCTGTGGATACCATTGACTCAGTTATGATAAGATGAATGTGGTCTTCTTTCTTAAGTTGTTCTTCTAATTAATGACTTTGAGAAAACACCATTGCATTGCAGATTTGTTCAGATTGCGGTTCAAGTTTGTTTAGTTGGTCCATATGTCGCCCAGAGTGTATGCCGGTTAACCAGGATGATAGGATTGCAATAAAATCGGTGTTTGTGTGCGAGTGTATGTAATAATTTGGCATGTATTTCATCCCATATAAAATCGGTGCTTGAGACTTTTTAATTAAGATATTTAATTACTTATGGTATTTTATTTCTCCCATATTTTTTTTTCTTTCAATTTTTCTATGGTTTTGACTTTTTAGTAGATTTATTGGGAAAGCAATTGCAAATCCTATTTAATGATCACCTAATGCTTTGGTTTGGGAAACTTTAAATGAAAAACTTGTAGGACGATTAGATAACTATTAGTGATGTTGGCGGGAGTTAAAATGTTGGTGATGAAGAATAGATAGTATAATTGAGAAAGTGAGATGAGGATATTGAGATGAATATGTGATATATCCATGTTTTTTTTTCTTTTACTCTCTTTCTTAATTTGTGATTGACTAACGGTCCTTTTTGTACTTCAGTTTTCCCAACTAACGTTTAACATTCCAATATATCTCATTAGTGTGTAGATAGATCCCTTCCTGATAACAATATTACTAAAAATATCAGTTCAAATGATAGGTATACACAAAATGTAAGAATTAAAAAGATCGAGAAGATGAAACATTGAATATGATTAATGGCAACAAGGGATTCATACTAGGATCCATTACTTTTGAAGGAGATAATCCACCATATGCTAACTAGTCTTGTGTGTTCTCTTCCTTTAAGCAGCTGAAGGTAATCAATTGATGGGTATTGCTATCAAACTTATAGATTGAGAGCAATGATCAACCTAGAAATAAGAAAAGTAGAGAATCAAGAACCATCCCATATAAGACAACATTCCTAATATTTAGAGTCAAGACTCTTCTATACACAGTCTCTACAATGTCTGTACTAACCCATTATATGACAAAATATTACATAAAATATATACATAAACAGAACAATAGAAATCCGAGTTTTCTGAAAAATCAAGCATTTGGTTTTGTAAATCAAAATTGAAAAACACAGCTATGACATCATCAGTGGTTAAGTCCAACCAATACATCCGGCGACTATGGAGAGCCCTCTGGGAAACACCGTTTCACCTCGCTGACCACTAATTCCGTGAGCGGATGCAATTCTAAGGTCCGCCCTAGAGCTAGAATGTAAGGCTGCTACCGAATAGAAGAGGAGAAAGGTGTAAGGCTGCTACTAAAAGAGATGGGAAAGGGGAAAGTAGATGCAAGTAACAGAGATGAAGAGATGTGGGCCAGCCTACAATGTTCCGCGGGATGGATAGAAATCGTCCCATTGTCCCTCATGCTGGCATGAAAATTCAGTAGCTACAGTTTGTTATGCGTACATATTAATAATGTATTAATATATACATACAGTAGATGATAGCCACTGGATTTTTTCATACTAGCATTAGAGGTATGAGAAGATTTGAATCCGGAATGGATAGTATTCTTTGGACACAGAGGTTTTATGAGAAAGGGAATCGATCGTATATTGACACACACATACACACACACACACACACACACACACACAAGAAACATTGACAGTTACAATCTCTAAGCAATGCAAAACTAAGACACAAGTACAATTATAATCTCTAAGCAATGTAGAACTATTTTCAACACCTCAAATTTGGGGAACAATCCTCAACACTCTCCACCATTAGGAGATATATATGTGGCATTAGGTGGCGGGTACCAATTGTCCCTTTTTTAGGTGACAGGTTCCTTTAAGATGATGTATTCCTCTTTTTCCTTTTTCTGTTTTCTTTTTTTTTTATTTTAAAATATTATATGAAAGGGAAGTTGAAGTTCTACTGATGCATGTTGAATTTTCAATTCAAAAGTTCAAACCTATAAATAGAACGACTCTCACATATATAAGATGTTCGTCAAGATTCTAATCTCTAAGTAATGTGAGATTACTCTCAACATATCAAATGTGAAATAGTCCTCAACAATATTGACCCTAGACACTGTTTCCTATTTATCTAGGTATCGTTTTTGTGTGACACCAATCAGTGTCCCCTGGAAGTACACTGATTTCAAAAAGGCAGCGGAGATTGAGGGCACCGAATACAAGGGTATTATAGAGAACTCATAAATAGAGGATAGGATAAGAACTTCTTAAATGAGGGTAAGTTTTGCACCAATTTGATGGTAAACTTCATATCGACATCACTTCTTTTTTTTTTAAATCGATCCGGTATCAAAAAGAAAATCTTAATTTATAATACCCAATCTCAATTTGAGTAGATTGATCTGCATAAATATTACATATTACATATTTATGAAATGAAACTCAAAAAGGATAATCACCTAATTTTCTTAAAAAACTGTTCCAATCTTTTTTTGACTTGGTAAACATACCCAATGTGGAGACTCATGGATCAGATCCACATCGCCGCAAATGTGGAGCGTGTGGCATAGTCACAATGGGATGGGGATTTGGCTCCTCTGTAGCGCGGGGGTGGTACACAGGCGGCAGCGGCGTCCAGATGAGCACCATATACAATATGCAATCCAAGGGCTTGGGGAGATTGAAGCAGAATTAGGAAATGTAAGGAGAAACACCCGAACATTCTGTTCAATCAAGAGAAAGAATCCCACCTCACTCCCAAACTCGTGAAATGTATTTGTGAAAATTCAAACAAAACCCGTTCCTGAAACAAATGCATGTGAAATCGATTTCTTTGCCTCTGAAACCGATTTGAAACCATTTGCAAAGTTTTGAGGCTTAAAAGGCAAAAGGGTAAAAGAATGATTTGAGAAAGAAGGATTAATTGATTCTTGAACTTAAAATTCACATTAATTTTCCAAAATAAGAGAAGCTTAATTTATCTGGGCAATAAGGGATTAAGGGGGGTGGGGCCTTGTCTTCAAAGATGAAACTTTGTCTATTCTGGTTGCATGCTTGCATTCCTCCGCCAAAAGTAATGGTGGGATTTTTTATTTCTATTTATTTTCGATTTTCAATACATGAGAGATATCCATTTATTTCTTTTTAAATAAACAAAGATTAAATAATTTTAGAATAAATAAACACTTGCGACAAAGACCGATAGAGTCTTTCGGAGTTAATGAACTTAGTTATATATGATAGAATGATTATAAAAAAAAATTTGTTTAAAATTTTATTTCCCTTTCAATTAATTCTCTTAGTAGGAATCAATCTGTTAAGGTACTTAAATAATCAATCCGGTTTTTGTTTTCGGATGAAGCCTTTTGGGGGAAAATAAAACTTCTTTGTGTTTACAGTTAATTAGAAATTTCGATTAAAACAAAAACCATAATAATGAGTGAATACATGAGCCATTACCAAAAAAACAATATATGGGCATGTAATTTTTGGCATGATATATGAAAGTTGTTATTACCAAATATATATATATATATATATATATCTATATATATATATATATATATATTTTCCGTAGTCTGATCATTTACAGACACCACTAAATATAAAAAGGTGTTAGTTTTCACCATGATGATACTCCTTAATTGCCGAGATTTTAAAAGAACTTTAAAGTGTTACGAATAGATTGTTCCAAACTTGGATTGAAAAGTCGGAATCATTAGTTTGCTGATGCAACAACTAAAATAATTGTTTATTCTAAAAATTTCTAATATTTCTTTATTCAAAAACTCCCCGTGAGTTTCTCAGTACTGTAGGGCTTTCTTTACTTTAAAAAAAATCTCTCTTTCTTTCTCATCGGGAGCATACATGTCCTATCTTTGGTGGGATCCATGCTGTGCTTTGTGATGGGGATTGTCAACCAAGATGATCTTTATTTGAATCCAAGATTCTAAGCCCCTCTCTCTCCTGCTAGCTTTACCATCGCATACTTCAAGTGTAGGGTACGTTGAGTCTGGCCCAAGCAAGGAGGATGAGAACCTTGCTAGCTTGTTCTTCGGATAAGGAAGAAATTGAGTCTGGTTATGAGATGATCCCTAACCCCAAGGTGGAGGGAACCCTAGAATCAATGTCTGAAAGTGGCTCTGATCATATCCCTTTTGGTATATTCTTTCCTCTTTGAGAAAAGAAAAGAAAAAACATGGGAATACGGAGTTTAGCCTAATTCAGATTGCATCAAGAAAAAGACCTACCGCGGATACTGGCAACAATATTGATGGAGATAAAGCAATAACCACAAAGACTTTGGTTGGAAAATAAATTAAAATAATTTTCAGTAAATATGGATATAAATTTACACCTCATAATAGATCGTATTAAAGCTATGGTTTCTAACACATCTGAAATGGGTTAACGAACATTCACCCGATCTCCTTCACCGATTTTCTGAGAAGAAATACCCGTTTTGATGGCCCCAAGTCACCTCTAAGATTCTCATACCTAGATATAATGGTTATATAAAGCGTTATCCACATTTGTAGTGGAACTCGACATCTTCCTTCTCACCGACTGGGATACAGCGAGAGAAAGAAACAAAGAAAAAAGATGGAGAAGTTGAAAATCACCTTCTTTTGCCTAACAAGGGATGGGAACCACAAGTTGACCATCGACGAAAATGCGAACAAAAGCACCACGCTCCCGATGGCAAGAAGGTCGACGTCGTACCTCTTCACAAACTCATCAATGAAATCTTCATGCCCTTCGCCGTCGGTAATGACCAAGTATTAGATTCACTCTATTTGTAATAATCTATCGTGTGATTACACTACTACAACTATGTATCAGTTGTATGCACTTTATCTTTGGAATTTGATATTCTCTTCTCGTTTATGCTTCTTGTAGACGCTTTAAATTTGTCTAGCTAAAATTAAATTGATTTTTTTTAGTTCAAGGTAACAAAAAAAAATTTTTAATAAATAATAAATAAATAAAATAAAAAAAAATAAAGAAGAAAGGAAGATGAAAAAAAATATATATATAATAAAAAAAGAAAGAAGAAAATGATCAATGAAAATAAAGTAAAAATGAAATATAGAAAAAAAAAGAAAAGAATAATAAAAATGAAAATAAAAAAATAATAAAGTAATAATAATAATAATAATAATAATAATAATAATAATAATAATAAAGGGGAAAAGATCATAATAATAATAATAAATTAAAAAATTAAAATTATTATTAAAATTCTTTAGATTGAAAAATTTTGATTAATTAATTTTCTGCTTAAAATTTAAAACAAATAAAGTAAATAATAATAATAATAATAATAAATATATAATAACTATGATAAATAAATCAAGTAATAAAGGGTGTCCACGTAGTTTTGGAAACAAGATTCCAAATCCACGGCAAAATCAAACAAAAGCCTAGATCCAAAAGAGAGGAGTATTTTAGGTTAATAAAAATTATATATATATATATATATATATATATATATATATATATATATATATATATATATATATATATATATATATATATATATATATATATATATATATATATAAGGCAGAGTTTTATTTTCTAAATCCACGAAGCGAGAACAAAGGGTTAGAGAAAGAGGATCGAGAGCAGAGAAAGAGGGAAGAAGAAGAAGGAAGAAGAAGATGGTGGCGATGGTGATGGCGGTGGTTTAGTGCGACGGCGACGGCGGTAGTGCGACGGCGATGGTGAAGGCGGCACGGTGCAGCGGCGGATGACTCCAATGATCTGAGATTTGAGTCTCCAGGTATTTTATAAAAAAAAACCAGATCTCAAATCTGGTTTTAGTTTTAGTTTTTTTTTTTATTTTTATTTAGGCGTTTCAAATCGTGTTTTTAACTCGATTGTTTCCTCTCAGATACGCTTTCGTTGGAATATTGCCGAGATTTGAGTTTATTTCGTTATCTTGAAAATCAGATCTCAGATCTAGTTTTGGTTTCTTTTTTAGGTGTTTTGAATCGTGTTTCTTGACCGGATTGCTTTCTTCTCCGATGTGATTCAGTTAGATTTCCAAACATCTGCAGCTCCGTTCCTGACATCTCTGGAAAAAATTTTTTTCTTTCTTTCTTCAATGTAAGAAATCTGACGGTTTTTGGTTTCCGTTTCTATTAAAAAACGTGCCCGAGTACCTACATACTTCATAGCTTTGGACACGTGGGATCACATTTCCTTTATTTAGCAATCCATCTCTACTCACAGGCAGGTAACACCCTACTTTATGTCCTTACTTTATGTGGTATATGGGTTCGGCCATCGTGCATCCATAATTATTCGATGCGGGTGGGTAACACGATATGTATGCGGCATTTGCCATCCCTAGCATAATGACGGATGGAATATAATAGGACGTCGTCCCCTACCCCTTCAATGTATCCCATAATGCGAAAGAAAAATGTATTAAATAGTTTTGAACCCCAATCCCTACTTATGTATCATGTAGGAATTTCTATAAATTTTTATAATTATTCCCGTGCAATGCGGACTCACACGCTTGTGATGTGCGAATAAATATAGACGTATGGATGTATGTAAGAATAAAGCGAAGCTCAGATGCATATTTTCCAATGTCGAGAGTACACTCTCACATGTTGACAAATAGAGATTGTTTTCATTTTTTTTATACGTAGTTCATTCCGAGCTACGTATGGGCTTGATTCTCGGACATCACCCCGAGATATGAAGGCTGTTTGGGGGTTCATCACCCAAGCTCAGTCCAATTGCAATGAGGGTTGTAATAATACCCAATTTGCATCATAATGTACTTTATATTTAGTATACTGGCTTAAAATTTGTGTTTTTTTTTTCAAATTTTATTGTTTCAATCATCAAGCATAATTTCAAGAATTCAAATTTCAAGAAAAATAAAATTTAATTTAATTTCAATTCCAATTTCAATGTTAATTTCAAATTCAATTCAATTTCTATTTCAATTTTAATTTTAATTCCAAATCCAATTTAAATTTCAAATTCAATTCAATTTCTATTTCAATTTCAATTTGAATTCCAAACTCAATTTCAATTTCAAATTCAATTCAATTTCAAATTCAATTTTCAAATTTCAAATTTCTTCTCAATTCTCCATCTTCGCCATGAAATCTTGGGCAAACATTCAATCATCGCATGGAAGTCTCTTTCAACCTTGGACAAGCATTCTATCATCGCATGAAAATCCCTTCAATCCTGGACAAGTATTTCATCATCGCATAGAAGTCACTTCAATCCTGGGCAAGCATTCCATTATCGCATGGAAGTTCCTTCAATCCTGGGCAAACATTCTATCATCGCATGGAAGTCCATTTCAAACCCTATTTTTACACAGATGGTCTATCAGCTTGACTAGTGACTGTAGAGGTCTATTCGATTGCTTTACATAGACGGTTTACCAGTTTGACTAGTAACTGTAGGAGTTTATGATGCAAAATTGAAAAAGGACTTTCATGCGATGATGAAATATTTGCCCAAAATTAATGCGAAGATGGAGAATTGAAATGAAGTTTGAAATTTAAAAATTGAATTGAAATTGAAATTGAAATTGAAATTAGAATTGAAACTTGAAATTGAAATAGAAATTGAATTGAATTTGAAATTGAATTGAAAAATTGAAATTGAAATAGAAATTGAATTGAATTTGAAATTAAATTGAACTTGAAATTGAAATTGAAATAGAAATCGAATTGAATTTGAAATTGAAAATAAATTTGGAATTTAAATTGAAATCGAAATTGAATTGAAATTGAATTTTTGAATTTTGAAATTGACATTGAAATTTGAATAAAATTAGAATTGAAATTAAATTAAATTTTGACTTTTCTTGAATTTTGAATTTTTAAAATTATGCTTGATGATTGAATAATAAAATCTGAAAAACACCATTTTTGAAATCAATGTACTAAATATAACATAAAAATATTTTATGATGCTAATTAGACTTAATTTTCTTGAAATTTGAATTTTGAAACTATGCCGGATGATTGAAATAGTAAATTTGAAAAAAAAAATATAATTTAAAAAACGTACAAAATATATTAAGATGCAAATTGGGTATTGTTGCAACCCTCATTGCAATTGGACTGAGCTTGGGTAAAGGATTCCCAGGCAGTCTATGTATCTTGGGATGGAGTCTGAGAATCAAGTCCATACGTAGTTCAGAATGAACTACGCACAAAAAATAAAAATAATAGAAAAGGTACTCTCGATATTAGACAATAGGCATCGGTGTCTCGCTTTATTCATACATACATCCACACGTCTATATTTGCGCATCATAAGCGCGTGAGTCCGCATTGCATAGAAATAATTACAAAGCTTATAAGAAATTCCTATGGGATATATAAATGGGGATCGAAAATTAAAACTATTAATACAATTCCTATCGCATTTGTGGGATACATTGAAGGGGTAGGGTACGTCCTACCCGTCACTATGCTAAGGATGGCAAGTGCTGCATGTATGTCGTGTTACCCACCCGCATCGAATAATTATGGGTGTACGATGACCGCATCAGTAGAAGATTCAACTAACTAAATTTGAGAAATGCGATTCAATCACAGTTCTCTGAAACGGCCATATCCCCGACAAACTTTCAACATTCGCTCATCTGCAGCTCATTAGCCAAGTATCAAGATCCTAAAAGCAAAACCCTACTAACACAAAGGATCGAAGAGTACGCAGCACAGTGATTCAAAGACCCCAATTCTGCAAACCTCCAAGGAAAGAAATTCCTCGGAAACCCTAAAGTTGAAACAGAAAGCAAATATTTCTCCGCAAGCGATTTCTCTTGATTTGGCCATTTCTTCGATCTTTTTCTTCTCATCTGCTTCTTGTTCTTCCTGTCTCTCTCTTCTGCTCCTAATGCTTTCTCCTTCTTGAGATTTGTAGAAATACATTGAGATATCTCAAACAGAAACCGAGATATATGTAACTCTGGAAATATCCAACGAAGTACATGAATCTGAAAACCAGACTGAGATTCTGATTTCGTAGACGAAACTTTCCGAGATTCAGATCCTCTTTCGGTCTGCTTCTGTAATCTTCTTCTTCTTCTTGATTCGGCTCCTCTTCTTTCTTCCTTTCTTGATTTTTCCTTCAAACCCTCCATGAACACGCCAGATCTGCCGTCACCGTCGCACTAACCATCGCATTACCACCGTCGCACTAACCATCGCATTACCACCGTCGCCGTCACCGCTTGTATCACCATCGCCACTATCTCCCTCTTCTTCCTCAAACCCCTTTCTCTCTCTCTCAAACCCTCGCCCCTCTTTTCTGGTTTTCTCTCTACGCCTCTTCATTCTTCTTTCTTGATTTTTTTTTTTCTTTCAAATCCTCCGTGAATCAATGCCGGATATGGTTGCCGTCGTCACCGCCGCCATCAATTTTTCTTCTTCTTCCTCAAACCCACTTCTCTCACTCTCTGTTTCCCTCTTATTCCTCTCACCCTCTGTTTTCCTCTTCTTCGTTTTTTTCCTCTGTTTCCGTCTCCTTTGATCTGAAAGATCCCTTTTGCTTTTTGTTTTTTGTTTTTTTTTTTTTTTATATATATTTATATATATGTATATGTATCCTATTATTAAAATGCCCTCTTTATATTTGGTTTGGTCCAATGTGGTTTGGAATCTTGTTTCCAAACCACGTGGACATCAAATGAAATGATTTTTTTTTTGAAAAAAAGAAATATTATCATTTATTTTCTTTATCATTATCGTATATTTTATTTTACTTTATTTGTTTTAAATTTAAAAACAGAAAATTAATTAGTAAAAATTTTCAATCTAAGTAATTTTAATAATAATTTTAATTTTATAATTCATGATTATTATTATGATCTTTTCCGCTTTTATTTATTTTTATTATATATATATATATATATATTACCTTCATATTATATAAATATATTATATATATATTTTCTATAATAAAAAATTACGACAAATTTGAAGTGTCTACACCGTCCTACAATACACGCGCAACACCGAAGCACAGGTCCAACATCATGTGATGCAGACCGCCTTTTTAAATTGCTTCTGGCTAATAGTATCTTCCGTGGAAGAATCTTGACGCATCTGCGAGACACACTGGATCTTGCCTTATTTTGGATTGTCGGATTCGCATCTAGCCAACGTATCTTGATCTGAGCCGACCATCTCGAATCACCATTATTTCGATGGACCAAACAGCCCTTGAACAAACCTTCAAATGGCCTCTGAAACCGGCCAATATCACCTACAGAGAATGCCATTCCAGTAGGGTGCTAAGAGGGGCCTTCTTTGCGGCATATGATCGAACATCTGTTGGGCTAGCTGCGCAAAACATGTTGGGCCTAAGAGACTCACGCAGCTGGCCTTACGTGCCTACGGGCCTGCAAGCCTTGCTGGCTTGTTTGAGGTTGGCTGCACTGCTGTGATATGCTACTGCTTGCTTGCTGTGCCCCCTTGTAGGCTCAGTTTATCGGCTAGGATGGAGGGCTCGGATTCACCTAAACCCCGGCCAGCTAAAGGGGTTGCCGCCCCTCCTCCCGAACCTCTGGGAGGAGAGGATGTGGATCCAAGATGGAGCCGTCTACGACCGGCAAGATTGGTAGATTATACAATTTAGAAAGAAATATTCTGTAAACTGAATGTAATAGAATATAGATAGAAAGGTAGCTGATAGTATAAATGTAAGAAAGAGATATGAAATGAGATAGAGAATTAAGAATCAATCTTCTTCTTCCTTGGAGGTCCTCTGCCCTCTAAGGAGATCTTCTGAATCTTCTTCCTGTCTTCTTCTTGAATTGTTCTTCCTTGATTTCTTACTAAGTCCACTGCAACAAATATTCATTCATGATTCCGATATATTACCGATCAGTCTTCCTTTGCAATAGTCTCTCTCACGTCTTAACTCTATATCTCCTTCTATCTTTTCTTATTCTCTATAATTTATTTTTAATATTTTTCTTTCTTGGGGTTTTTGTAAGTTGAAAGAGAGGAAGGTTTAAGGAAATTTTCCCATCTTGGATGTCTTTTATTAATCCTCGAATTTCCTTTAGTTCTATGTCTCATCTTGCAATAAAAGTAACCATGTAAAACGTAAGTCAAAAGATTACGACTTGCAGTCTGGCTTGAAAATACAACACAATCCTCCCATCGGCAAATTCAAAAGCGGTTTTAGAGAAGAATAGAGGGATCTGGTTCCTCTCAAATCTAACCATCTTTCAAGTTGTGATCTAACAATTGGAGTCAATCTAACACGCATACCAATACATCGGTTTGCATAAAAAATAAACTTAAACCATTGGATCCCAACTTGATAAATGATTGGACTTGAGAGGAACTCTTTCCAAAATAGAGCCATAAGGTGTCAACGTAAGTGTTGACTGACTCAAGGAGAGAGAGAGAGAGAGAGAGAGAGAGAGAGAGAGAGGGGGGGGGTGGGGTGGGGTGGGGTGGGGTGGGGGATGCGGGGTGCTCGGGTTAGAGGGCGGTGGGGGGAGAGAGAGAGAGAGTGAGTGAGAGAGAGAGAGAGAGAGAGGGAAATGGGGCGTTAGGAGTTGTGGGGGAGTGTGGAGAAGAAAACCCTAAGGGCCTAACCCCTTTAACACCTAATGAGAGAGAGCTACTTCAAAGAGAGCTTGATCCCTATCAGAAAAAGTGAGAGGGGGGGTATGTTATGAAATGATGTACAGAAACGTTATTTCAATTAGAAATATAATTTTAAGGATTTTTAAAAAGAAAAACAATTAGAAATAAAATTCAAGATTTTTAATTCAACAAGCTTTATCTCATTAAAAAAATAAAAAATAAAAACGTTTTTTTTTCCTTCTTATTTCTGTCTCCAAGTTTTTTTTTTTCCTTTTTTTCTTTTAGATTTTATTATTTTAATTCAAGAGCTTTATCTCAATAAAAAAGAAAAAAAAAAAAAGAGCGTTTCTTTATCTCATTTTTAAGACTAACACTACCACATGCATGTCAGTGATACAAGATCTTTTCCGATTCACATTGCCGCAAATGTTGAATTTGCATGCGGCATAGTCACAATGGGAAGGCGATTTGGCTCATCTGGATGGGTTATTATCTTCTTCAATCGCGGATCCAGCGGTTGGAGTTAACCAGGTACACCTACCGATGTATTGATAGACACGTCGGGTTAACTCCAACCGCTGGATCCTCGATTGGAGGCTCCAGCGATTGGAGACGAATGTGACTCCATCTGAACGGTATTCTTGGCTCCTCTGAGCGCGGGTGCAGTACAGAGATGGCAGTCGGCCCAGATGAGCACCATATATAGTATGTAATTCAAGGGATTTGGGGTGATTGAAGCAGAATTAGGAAATGTAATTAAGAGCACCCAAACATATTGTCCAACGAAGAGAAGGAATCCCTCCCAAACCCGTGAAATCGATATGTGAAAACTCAAACAAAACCCATTCAAGAAATAATTTAATAAATGCATGTGAAATCGATTTCTTTGCCTCTGAAACCGATTTGAAACCATTTGCAAAGTTTGAGGCTTAAAAGGCAAAAGGGTAAAAGAATGATTGGAGAAAGAAGGATTAATTGATTCCCCAACTTGGCACTTCATATTAATTCCCCAAAATCACGGAAGCATAATTTATCCATTCTAGGCAATAAGGAATTCAAATCCTCTCCTCCTCCAAGAGAATCTAGAGGAGAGGGGGCATCCCATTTTAATGGACGACATCTAAGATCTGAATCTTTCATTCGAGTCGACACAGAATAAATAAATTGAACTGACAAAGAATATCGGTTTAGGATTAACCTGTGCCCAAGGTGTGTCTTCCATCCAATGGGACGCCACCTCTCCTCAAGAGCTGGAAGAAAAGACGTGGATAAGGGGGGTGGGGCTGGCCTTCAAAGATGAAAGTGAAACTCTATCTAATCTCGGCAAAAAAAAAAAAAAAAAAAATCTGTTCTAGGCCTTTAATATATATATATAGGGCTTCGGGCCTAAGTCTTCAAAGATAAAAGTGAAGCTCATATTTATTCCTGGCAGTTACTACCAAAAAAAAAAAAAAAAAAAATTCTATTCTAAGCAATTAATATAGGGCATCAATAATGAATAATAATACAGAAAATTATATGAGCAAGTATTCAATCATTAGATCCGCATCCTCTGTTGTCACTAGAGCTTTCATCAAAGCTTTCATCAAACCAAAATTACATGCCCATGTATTAATTCATTATTATGGTTTTTGTTTCAATCGAAATTTCTAATTAACTGTAAACATTAAGATGTTTTAATTTCCACCTAAATGCATCTGGAAGAAAAAACCAGATTGATTCCTGCAAGGAGAATTAAACGAAAGATAATTGAAATTTAATTTTTAACAAGAATTTTTATAATCATTACATCAAATATGACAAAGTTCACTAACTCCATACTTTCTTTTCTTTTCTTTTTTTAATAAAAAAAAAGTCTCTTATATATGAAAAAAAAAAATTACATCTAAAAAAAAAATCCTAAACATGATAACAAATTTAAATAGTTTATATAGTAATATTAGGTAATGGTTATAAAAATTTTCTTTTTAAGTTTACAAAATTTTGTTTCTTTTTTCTTTAATTTCCATTGTAATCAAATTGAATATTCTTGGTTCACACTTTCATATAACTGCCTAATTTTATTGAACTTGCCGGATGTTGCTTACTTGCTACTTTTATTGCTTTGAAGACTGTCTCGAATTTACAAATTCGTCTATTGCCTCTCATCTTTTGTCCCACTCCTTTTCATTATCAATTATTAGTGATGTCTATGAAATGAGATATTTAAATTATGGAATGTTCAAAGAAAGGAAAATCTTTTAGTTATACAGTGTCAATAGTTGGTATTATGACATTTGATGTATGTCCATCAAAGTTATTTAACAATAAAAATTTCTGATGGTTTATTTTTTTCGTTGCCTTAATATCATAATTGTATTTTAACGACAAAATATTTTTTTCAACATATTTACTGTCGATTTGTATCATTATTTGATAAGGAAGTATAAATCTCGTCATTGTATTTCATTTTATACGAGGGAACAGAATTGTTCATCGATTAAAACACATCACACACTATACTAGACAACGGCAGATCTATAAATCCCTTTACCCCAAAAAAAAAAAATCTATAAATCCCACCATTGTATTTCTTTTGTCGTAAGTGTTTATTTATTCTTAAAATATTTAGTATTTATTTATTTTAAAAATCTTTAGTCCTTTATTCTATAGTTACCCCTGAGTTTTTCTCTCCCGGGTTTTGTCTCGTACCTATAAATTTTTTTATTTTTTGTCCTAATTCTTTATTTACTTTAAAAAATTGTTCTCTCTCGGTCTTTGTCATGTTATCCAAAAAAAAAAAAAAAAAAAAAAAAAAAAAAAAAAGACGTTACCTGAGTCTTTCATTATTCTAAGTCTTTGTCTTAAGCCTTTTCTTTATTTTAAAAAATTGTTTTCATTCCATCTTTTTCATGTTAGAAAAAAATAAAGAAAATAGACTTTGCCTGAGTCTTTCTTTATTCTAAAAATCCCTTTACCGCCCAACCAAACCAAAACCCCGAAGATCTCTCCCAGCCTTTTGTCTCGTATGTTTTAAAGTCTTTCTTTTACTCTTAAAATACTGTTTTCTCAAGATCCTAGACTTTAGACTTCCCAACTCAGAAAAAAAAAAAAAAAAAAACATTTTCTGTCTATCTTTATTCTTGAAATCCTAAAATTTTTTTACCTAACCTCACCAAAGATTGGTCGACAACGCCCCTACAATGTTAGGTGTCGATGCTAATTCCGTGACTTGCGGCTACACCCAAATCATTCTAAAGATTTTATTTGAAATTATTTCGTTGTTTCATTGTATTTTGGCTATATCTTGCACAAATGAGGTCTAAATTGAACCATTCATGCTCTACATTTTGGATGGACCAGGGGGACAAAGAATACTAAGCTGCTTTGGTTTTTGACGAAAAACCATTCCTTGAAGGCATTGGTGTGTTTCATGCCTTGAATGTTTCCATCATTCATCAACAAAGAGAATACTTAAACTCCATTGAAAGATTTTCAAATTCTGGAATAGTTGTACATATGCCATTGAAGGGAATTAGGTGAGTGAGATAATTTAGGTTTGTTTGTATAAGCCACTGGAGGGAAGGTAAGTGAGATAATTGAAGTTTGATTAAACTTAAATGGAGGATTTATGAGAAAAACCTCTTTTTGGGGTGAGCATTTTTATTTGTTGATTGATTCTTCAACTCAATTTCTCTTTTTCATTTCATTTGATTAAAGCTTAAATGGGCTTAAATGAGATTTATGAGAAAAACCTCTTTTCATGGTGAGCATTTTTGTGTTGATTATTTAACTCACTTTCTTATCTCCTCTTTCTTTTCTTTTTTTTTTCATTTTTTTTTTTGGTAAAAGATTTAATCTATCTTATCTCCTCTTTCTCGGTTTCTCTATTTCATATTTTTTATCTCCTTTGATACATGAAGACAACCAGCAACCCACCACGTAGGATAAAGGGGGGCCCAAAATGTTAGGTGACAATGGAATAGCAGATGACGACGTCACCCAATTTGATGTCACAGTTTTTCACGTGTTTCTCACCTTTGTCCTTAGTCTTTACCCATCCGAAACATTATCCCCTTTTTTTTTTTTTGGGTAAAAAAAGGAAACATTATCCCTTTGAAATGGCTATATAAAAGTGAGGCTCCTTATTTACCATTGTATTCGAATTCACTCTGATATCTTTTTCTAGAAGGTCAATGTCAGCCTCTTCACAGCAATTAATATAGGGCTTCAATAATGAATAATAATACAGAAAATTATATGAGCATGTATTCAATCATTAAATCCGTATGTTTTGTTGTCATTAGATCCGTATGCAGTTTTCTTGCTATTCTGTATTGCTTTGTGTAACACCCCCAGTTTGGGGTTCAGGACCAAAAACATCACATGAAGAATCTTTTAAATAATAATCAGGACTATAAAATACTCAAACACACACAAATACCACATAATAATAAGCAACAAAAAACATAGTATATTTTTTTTTCCTTCAAACAAATACTCACATACTCATATTTACAAAGGTCCAGTGAATTATCTGATGACACAAGAAAAATATATACAACATCATGCTCAAATTAAGATATTCAAGTTCTTGAATAATTGTACATATACTATTGAAGGGAATTAGATGAGTGAGATAATTGAGGTTTGTCTGTATATACCATTGGAGAGAAGATGAATGAGATAATTAAAATTTGATTAAGCTTAAATGGAGGATTTATGAGAAATACCTCTTTTTGTAGTGAGCATTTTTATGTGTTGAATCTTCAGCTCGCTTTCTCTTTTTTCCATTTCATTTGATTAAAGCTTAAATGGGCTTAAATGGAGGATTTATGAGGAAAAGCCTCTTTTTATGGGTTGATTATTCAACTCATTTTTACCAAAAAAAAAAAAATATTCAGCTCACTTTCTTATCTCCTCTTTTTCGTTGTCTCTATTTCATATTTTTATTTATTTATTTTTTTTTTTTTTTGAGACACAAAGAAAACCAGCAACCCACCACGTACGATAAAGGAGGGGCCCCAAAATGTTAGGTGAACGGTGATAAAGAATTACAGGTGACGTCACCCAATTTGATGTCACGATTTTCCACTTTTTTCTTATCATTGTCCTAAGTCTTTACCCAACCGAAACATTATCCACTTTATTTTTTCTTGGGTAAAAAGAAACATTACTCCTTTGAAATGGCTATATAAAGCGAGGGTCCTTGTTTACCATTGTAGTTGAACTCACTCTGATATCTTTTTTCTCTCTTCGATTTGATACATCGTGAAAGAAAAATAAAAATCAAAAAATAAGATGGAGAAGTTGAAAAGCATTTTGTCTCTTCCAGTGGATTGGAACTGCAAGTTGATCATCGACGAAAATGCAATCATAAGCACTCATGCTCCAAACGGCAAGAAGGTCGACGTTAGACCTCTTCACAGCCTCATCAACAAAATCCTCATGCCCACGGCCACAACTAACGACCAAGTATTAAATTATCTCTATATATTAGTGATAATCTATCTTATGATTTTTCTACCAAAAAAAAAAAAAAAATCTGTCTTATGATCCTACTATTATAGCTGGACCAGTTATAGGCACTTTATCGTGCATTGGGATTGAATATTCTTCTCTTGCTAATGCTTTTGTGTTATTCCTTAATTCTACATATGTATAGCAATAACTGATTGATATAAATTTGACTAGGTGGATCTTGATTCTAACTTGAAAAGCTTTCAGAACAGCTCTTGTTTTCAAGAATTGTTTAAAATCGTACATAAGAACTACTGTCAGGTTTGAGCATCTCTTTCGCTCTCGTGTATATTGTTAATTTGCTAATTACTTTGATAGTTCAATTAGATCAAAATATGAGAGATATACCATTATTCCTATAATGCAATATGTTAAATAATAATAGCTATCTTGCAAATGCTCGGGGGGAGGGGATGCAAACTCAACAACGGTGGCACTATTCAAGACGTGGGCGGTATACTCGTGGGAGGTGAAGATAGTTCTAGCCTTAGCTGCCTTTGCCATCATCTATGAGGAATCCTTGCTGATGGCCAATCAGACAAACCCTTTGGTCGAGTCCATCAAGCTACTGAAGCAATTACCAAACAAATCAAAGCTTTCAAAGATTCGGCCCCTCATCCTTGCCATGGTCAAACTGACTAACGCAATCTTCACTGTCGATGATTCGCAATCTGAGAACATCTCCATCTACATCCAAACGGTTGTTTGTTGGATAGTCAGGAGCGTCGTTGTCTGCACTTCCCAAATCATTGGCTTCGATGACGAGTATGTACATCATTATCAATTCCCCTCATTTGTTTATATTTTAACCTTTGGCTGAAGACATTGTTATCATTGATTACATGGATAAATGAATTTCAATTACAGTTTAATATACAATTTACCATTACAGGTACACTGAAGATGAGTTATCTAAATTAACAGAATTGGTTGATAGAATGAATTCCCACCTTGGCCACCTGTTTGATATTGAGGATGAGAACTGCAAGTTGACTATCGACGAAAATGAGATCCGAAACACCCATGCTCCCAACGGCAAGGAAGTTGAAGTCGGGCCTCTTCACAAACTCATCAATGAAATCCTCATTGCCTCTAACACAATTATTGTCGAAGGCGCCTCCGGTGATCAAGTAATAGAGACTCCATTTAGTAGTAATTTATTATGTGATTTTTTACTCCATAAAACTGTGAGTTCAAATATGAAAAAACAGCCTTTATAGGATGGAGGATAAAGCTATGTGCATTAACCCCTCTCACAAATAGCGTGAGCCTTGGGAACAGTTATATTCTCTTCTTAATTATGCTTTTGCACTCTTACTTAATTCTATTATATGTATAATAATAAATGGATAATAATTTGCATAGGCCACACTTGATTCTCAATTGAAAAGCTTTAAGAATAGCTCGCGAGATTCTTTGGAAGAATTGACTAAAATCGTACGTAAGATCTACTGCGAGGTTTGAGCTCTCTCTCTCTCTCTCTCTCTCTCACTTGCTATAGTTTGTTTACTTCAATATATATTTCAATCAAATCAGATATGAAAAATACTAGTAACTAATCATATAAAAAACACACACACAACCATATTTAATGACAGCTATCATGCGAATGTTTGGGAGGAGGAGATGTGAACTCAAAAACGGTGGCACTGTTCAAGACACCGTCACAATTCTCTCGGGAGGCGAAGATGGTTCTGGCCTTAGCTGCCTTTTCCATCATCTACGGGGAGTTCTCGTTGACGGTCAATCACAGTAACCCCTTGGTCAAACTGTTGAAGCAAGTAGTCGACAAATCGAAGCTCTTAAAGATCAAATCCCTCATCGATGCCATGGTCAAAGTAACCAACACAATCGTCGATATGGTCAATGTCGGCAAATCGCGACCTGTGGACATCTCCACCTGCATCGAAACTACTGTTTCGTGGACTGTTGGGAGCATAATCGTCTGCACATCCCAAATCATCGGTTTAGATGACGAGTATATCATTGTCAATTCCCCTCGTTTTTGTTTTATTTTTTTGTTTTGTTTTGTTATCTTTTAACTTTTAATTGAAGGCATGTATACATGAATCACAATTCCTGCTTGGATAATAATACAATTTACCATTACAGATACACTGAGAATGAGCTGGCGAAACTAACGAAGAAGGTCGATAGAATGAATACCAAGCTTGGCCAGGATCTCCATACATGGTGGCAGTCCGTTGGTGAGTGGATAATGAGTAGAACTCTGTTAGGTTTAATTTATGCATGTTTCTAATTTTTCTTATGTCGATGCTGTGCCGGCGGCTGCGGCGTTGATGCAGACGAAAAGAAAAAAGAGTTGAACCAATACTTTCAAAAAATGACCGACAATGATGAATTACCGCATGCTGAAAACATTGAACAGGTTTTTTTTTACTCTCTCCCTCTCAAACCCAATCAGCCGGACTAGGCTAATTTCTACTTAGGCTGCTTTAAATTTTGATTAAGCTGATTCATTGATGTAGCGGGCTTACAAAGAAAATTCAAAATATAGAAACAAAATTATATATATATATATATATATAGTGGAACTAAAGTTTTATTACAAAATGAGTAAACATTTAGAGAATCGAAATGGTCATTGGGGGCTTGTTGGAAGAGGGTTACTGACATCAGACGAGACACAGTGAGAAAGAAAAGTGATTGTATTACAATTGGAAGAACCATTGTCTTACTTGTGATCATGATAAAATAAAGTGAGAACAGATCTCTGAGATGATCTCCCCAATTTGATTGATGAGCCGCCATTGGGCGATCCGAATTTTCATTACAACAATTGTTGTCCAATGGAGTCTCTATTGTGTTTGGCCTGGGCTTAGGCACATTATCTACCCATTTAAAAATTTTCCCTCTGTTCCCTTGTTTTCATGTACCTATTTTCTCTTATTGATGTGTTTCCACAGTAGTTTTCTTTCACAAGTTACTTGTATAGAATTATTTCTTTTTTTCTTTCGTGGTCGTGGTCAAAGAAAGACGATGGATTTGAATTGGCCTTTGTCTTTTACAGGTTGTGTCTGCTTTGGAGGAAGCAGGTCTAGGATCATCAAACCTCATTCTTGGAATTGACTTTACAGACAGCAATAGAACCCAAGGTCTGTAGAAGTGTGAGCCAAATTCATGATTTCGCAGTACATCGTGAACTTGTTTGCTTATTATTCATGAACATTATTTTTTGTCGGCAGTTAGAAAATTGGAAATTGATATTTACCATTGATTGTTCTAACAGTGAACCCGTCGTCTGATATTCAACCCTGGTGGATTATGGGGATTCAATTATATTTTATCTCGACTGTTGATAATTTTTTCAAAAGAATGGCCTTTCTTGGATGGTTAAAACGTTTGATAAAGAGTACCCAAAAAAATATTGTGCATATGGTTTTCTGGATTTGAACTTTTCTCCACTTTGTGAAAGAAAGAGGGTAAGAAATAAAATAAAAATAAAAAAAATAAAAAAAAAATTAGACAAACATAGGGTGGTCCCAAGAAAAACCTCCAAAACCAAAAAGTATCTATTGTGGTGAATCAATTTGCTCCCCGTTACCCCTTTACACTTCAACAATATTTCGGCGTATTCAAATCCTCTCCATCAATAGTTTTGGGAGGAGAGGAGATCGAGGGGGTGCCCCTATTGGATGGACGACAGGATATGAATCCTACTTCGGCTATGTTTGGATGTAGAAAAGAAAAATTAGTTTAAGTCAAAAGTACGTAACTAATGATGAGATAATGATTACTCCATCTGTTTTCTCCTGAAATTCAGAAATTTTTTTTTCTCTTAACTTCCAAACATGGCATTCGTCAAAATAAATTTTATCATCTCACAGCCCCCTTCCGAATGCACAGAAGATCAACCAATGAAAACAGTGAAACACCCAACTGAGCTTGTGTCGTCCATTTCAGAAAATAATTTTCTCTCCCACCAAATCTGCTTTTTAATTTTGAGCCTCTCCCTTTCCTCAATAATAGGTAAATACAATAACTTGCATGTTCACCACATACATAGTGCAATGCATCTTGATATGTTTTGATATGTTTTTCATTATTTCGATTTATTTCCTCTATTGTTTGAAGCCAATGAACATAAGTTGTTTTGAAGGAAAAATATCATTCAACAATAAGAGCTTGCATGCTATTGGGAGTACACGTAATCCATATCAACAAGCTATTGCTGTCATTGGAGAAACTTTATCTGAGTTTGCTGTAAACAAAAAGATTCCTTGTTATGGGTTTGGTGATAGTAAGTCATTTTCTTTTTTTATTTCAAATTTTTTTTTTTCTTTCTTCCATGTACTACTTAATTTTTAATGCACTAAGTGTCCAAATTAATTATGTCAATTAACAACATAACTTGCTTGTTTTGATCATTTACAGAAACCACCGAAGATAAAACGGTGTTTAGTTTTCTCCCTGATAATACTCCTTGCAAGGACTTCGAAGAAGTTTTAAAGCGCTATGAAGAGATTGCCCCAAACTTGGAATTGTTCGGTTGGTATCATTTGTTTTGCGATGCAACAACTTGAATAATTGCTTACACGACATTGACGAACCTTTAATTTTCATATTTCCATAATTTTCAAGGGCCAACGTCTTTTGCACCTATAGTTGATGCTTCAATTGACATTGTTGAAAAAAGTGGTGGACAACATCATGTTTTGGTTATCATTGCTGATGGTCAGGTAATGACTAGAGCATTTCACTTCCTTTCCCCCTCCTCTTTCTATATATGGTTTATACCAGCAATTAATATTAATGGCCGTATTGTGAAGGTCTCAAAAGTGAAGAAAGGTCGCTCCAAACAAGAAGATGAAACATTTAAGTCTATTGTCACTGCAAGGTAAGGTGTTTCACATATTTGTATATTAAATCTATTTTGGCAATTCTGATTCATTTCCAGTATTGTAATTAATATTATATGAAGCCAAGAAAATTGTTGATGTCACAATAACCAAGCCATTATTGTATCGCTTGGCATGGTCATAGGCATTCTTTAATTATGATAACACATAAAACATCAATTCTTCAAATTGTATACTGGAATCTGAACTTAACATTTTGGAAAGACAGAATCTCTAGTCCAATTGAGAATCTGATTAATTTGTTTCAATGACTACATTCTGAAGCATCTTTTAAAACTTGACTTGGGAATATAATTGAAAAAGGTCCTGGTTTGGTTTGATCAATTACATCGATTACAAATTTTTGCTCGCTGTTTACGTTATTTATGGGAAGCCAATTTATAACTAGATTTATCATGTTATTGATTAAACAAATAGTATGTTATTCTCAAACATATAAAGTTACTTAGCATTTAATTTCCTCTTGTTGAATATAGATCTGAATTCAAACTACGGAGTTTAATCTTTCAAAATTTATAAAGTGCTAAAATTATAATCACTTTTATTGAGATAAGTTTCTTTGAATATGAAATTATCTGTTAACAAAAGACCAATTATGGGCTACTAATTACTCTTTAGGATATCTTTCCAACTATTTAAAAAAGTTTCAAACCAAGTCATATGGTTATTATCATGACATTATTTGAGTGAAAGTAGTTCAATAGTCTGAGTAAAATGCTTAGTCATAAACAAGATGGTTTAAATAGTTCTCTTTCAAACTTGAAGCACTTTTGGATCAATTAATTGTCATACCCCTCAAAAACTTCTCTACTTGATGATTGAAAATGATTGACTCTTTGAGCCTGTTTGATTCTAAAACACTCACAAATAAAGAAGATAAATGTCATTGTCATTATATTGTCATTATACAACACAAATTAAATCTGTTAGTAATCTAATTCTTATATTAAATCTGTTAGTAATCTAATTCTTATTTGGTATTACTCCTTGTAACATTTAGCTTAGATTGCACTGCAAGTCTGTAACATATATTTGGTGATGTACAAGAATTTTAGTAAAATTTGTATTTTAATTTGTAATCAGTTTGTATGCTCTCTCAATTGTGCTTGTTGGAGTTGGTGATGGGCCTTGGGATGAAATGAAGAGGTTTTGTGACAATATCCCTGGACGCAAATTTGACAACTTTCAGGTATTATATATCACCATCTCCAAGCCATGCATTTAAGAGGATTTCATAATTGGGAATCAAATCAATAATTTTTTAACCCTATGGGAATCATTGCAATATTAATCATGTCTATGGCCGTGTCCCTTTGTCTCTCTTTCATGCAGTTTGTTAACCTCACTGATATCATGAAAAAAGAATTGAAACCCTCTGAGAAGGAAGCAACATTTGCACAAGTTGCACTGAGGAAGATCCCTAACCAGTATAAAAAATCAGAGGAACTCAAACTCCTTGGGTGGGAGAATTAATTACTTTCGAACTATTGTTAATATTCAGCTCGATCATGTTGGTCTATTTATATTCTATACTAACGCATATGCATATTTTGGATTTTTTTTTTTTTTTTTTGTTCTTCAAAAGTCACACGACAGGGAAAGCAAAGAAGGTAGTTCCGCTCAATCCTCCTGTTAAATAGCGGTGTCGTTAACCAAACAACCGAATCAAGTAAGAAACATTACTGTAAGTTCCTGTGGATACCATTGACTCAGTTATGATAAGATGAATGTGGTCTTCTTTCTTAAGTTGTTCTTCTAATTAATGACTTTGAGAAAACACCATTGCATTGCAGATTTGTTCAGATTGCGGTTCAAGTTTGTCTAGTTGGTCCATATGTCGCCCAGAGTGTATGCCGATTAACCAGGATGATAGGATTGCAATAAAATCGGTGTTTGTGTGCGAGTGTATGTAATAATTTGGCATGTATTTCGTCCCATATAAAATCGGTGCTTGAGACTTTTTAATTAAGATATTTAATTACTTATGGTATTTTATTTCTCCCATCTTTTTTTTTCTTTCAATTTTTCTATAGTTTTGACTTTTTAGTAGATTTATTGGGAAAGCAATGGCAAATCCTATTTAATGATCACCTAATGCTTTGGTTTCGAAAACTTAAAATGAAAAACTTATAGGACGAATAGATAACTATTAGTGATATTGGCGGGAGTTAAAATGTTGGTGATGAAGAATAGATAGTATAATTGAGAAAGTGAGATGAGGATATTGAGATGAATGTGTGATATATCCATGTTTTTTTTTTCTTTTACTCTCTTTCTTAATTTGTGATTGACTAGCGGTCCTTTTTGTACTTCAGTTTTCCCCACTAACGTTTAACATTCCAATATATCTCATTAGTGTGTAGATCCCTTTCTGATAACAATATTACTAAAAATATCATTTCAAATGATAGGTATACACAATATGTAAGAATTAAAAAGATCGAGAAGATGAAACATTGAATATGATTAATGACAACAAGGGATTCATACTAGGATCCATTACTTTTGAAGGAGATAATCCACCATATGCTAGCTAGTCTTGTCTGTTGTCTTCCTTTAAGCAGCTGAAGGTAATCAATTGATGGGTATTGCTATCAAACTTATAGATTGAGAGCATTGATCAACTTAGAAACAAGAAAAGTAGAGAATCAAGACCCATCCCATATAAGACAACATTCCTAATATTTAGAGTCAAGACTCTTCTATACACAGTCTCTACAATGTCTGTACTAACCCATTATATAAATTTTCACACCAGATACCTTGTTTGTTATCATTATATAGAGTTACAAAGCCTTATCACTATGACAATGAACCTTGAAATTGATTTCTTGTCATCAATACAATCATTATAAATTACATTAAAATAGCTTAGGTGTCACTACTTCTATAAATGAACATATAATCTTTGGCCCTCTGCATATGCTGCATGACCTTCCTTTTCCTCATTGTCTAGTAAGCTATACTAGTATCCAATTGAAAATATCCTATGTCACTCAATGAAAAGATTATATGAAAAAATTACAACCTTAAACATATATCAAGCTCTCTAGTGCATTATAGATGTTAATACTCAGTATCATTCTTTGTTTACAATTCTATCAATTTATCTCCTTTACTGATTTTAGCATCCGCAACTTACTAGTTATACATGCATATTGAACCATTCGAAAACACGAACAGTATTTATACTTTGAGATAAATCTAGAATTTTATTTTTCCTATCACGAGCAAACTCAATTCCAGGTACAAAGGTATTTGCTCATACAATTTTACATGTCAAAGTTATCAGATAGAAAAACATTGATTTCAACTAGTAAACCATATTACATAGACCAATGAAAACTATCAACACACATGACAAAGTAATGAATCCACTCCCTCTAACCTCTAGATATATACAATGATCAATGACAATCTCAACAAAGTTGAAAGAAGATACAACCCTGTCAAATTTTAAATACCATTATTCGGATACCTATTTAATCCACAGATTGACTTTATAAGTCTACAAAACATATCTTCTTTATCCTTATCACAAAACCTTGTGATTAAAGTATATAAACATTTTCTTCTAGATTTTCTTTGATAAAAATCGATCTTTTCATCTATCTAATGCAACTCCAGAATAAAATGAGCAATTAAGACCTCAAAATTTGAAGTTCTCTTTCTCTTCCCTTTGTGTGATTCTACTTTGCTATAAGTCTTACTTTGTAGTAATCAATTCTTCTACTGGAATCACATATTTTTCTTGTATATCCATTTTTAGCCTATGAGTACACCGCTCATTGACGAAAGCATAAAATTCCAAGTCTCGTTATTATTCATAGACAACAACACATCCTTTATGATTATTAAACATTCAAGAGCAATTTTATTACTAATAATTTGCTCAAAATCATTAAGATCTTTATTTTATCTATCACCAAAAATATCTATTTTGAAGTACAACATGTGATTGGATGAAATCACAAATCTACATGATCCAGTATATCTCTTTATTGTCTCATCTGGCTCTGCTACTATGGCTGAAGCATCGATCTTAATGAATATTTCTAAAATCATTTCGTTACACTCTAGTAACATTTCTGGTATCTTTAGGGACAATTGGTTTTGTGATTTACATGAAATGATAAAATATAAAAATGAAATAAAAATATAATGGAGTCGCCACCTAGATAAGGTCTAGGACCTATTTATGATTTCTCATATGAGAAATACTAATGACTCGCGTATGGATCAAAGCTTATGGTCAAACCAAAAAAATAATGGGTAAGTGTCATGTTACAATTTGGGAAGGTATTAAGCACCCAAATTGCCTAATCCGAAGATTAGTCTTCATATACTATCTTTTCCTATCCTAATTTAAATTACGGGGAATGGCTAAACAACTTTTTAATAGGCACCAAACCTAGGTTCTAGATGTATTTCAATCTAGGAACAAGCCATTAATATAACAGTAGGAAAAATTTAAATATGATAGAGATCAAAATAAAATGATTGGATGACGGACCAATCAGCCAATTTCGGATAACAAGCGTACCACTCAACATGTTGACAGATAAAATCATTTTTTAGTAATTGAAACATAGTCCAAAGTTCAAATGTAATGATTTTTGAAAGAAATGAAAGTAAATTAAAAATAAATTAGTTTAGGACTGAACTTGAATGGTAAACACCCAAGCTACCTACGTATCTCAGGACAAGCCCAAGAATCAAGCCAAACGTAGTTCAACTGCTTGGATTGATAAGATGATAGATCCCTATAGCCACTAGTCAAACTAATAGATCATCTAGGTTTAGGATATTGAATAGACTCCTACAATCACTAGTCAAACTGGTAGGTCATCTATGTAAAACAATCGAATAGACTTCTACAGCCACTAGTCAAGTTAATAGACCGTCTATGTAAAATACATCGAATAAACTTCTACAGCCACTAGTCAAGCTGGTAGACCGTCTATGTAAAGCACATCGAATAGACTTCTACAGCCACTAGTCAAGCTGGTAGACCGTCTATGTAAAGCAATCGAATAGACTTCTACAGCCACTAGTCAAGCTGGTAAACCGTCTATGTAAAATACATCGAATAGACTTCTACAGCCACTAGTCAAGCTGGTAGACCGTGTATGTAAAGCAATCGAATAGATTTCTACAGCCGCTAATCAAGCTAGTAGACCCTCTATCAAAAGTAGGGTTTGAAAGGAATTTCCATGCGATGATGGAATGTTTACCCAAGATCGAAAGGGACTTCTATGCGATGATAGAATGTTTGCCCAAAATTGAAAGGGACTTCAATGCGATGATGGATGTTTGCCCAAGATTGAAAGGGACTTCCATGCGATGATAAAATATTTGCCCAAAATTTCATGTGAAAATGGAGAATTGAAATGAAGTTTGAATTTTGAAAATTGAATTGAAATTGAGTTTGAAATTGAAATTGAAATTGGAATTGAAACTTGAATTGAAATAGAAATTGAATTGAAATTGCAATTGAAACTGGAATTGAAACTTGAAATTGAAATAGAAAATGAATTGAATTTGAAATTGAAATTGGATTTGGAATTTAAATTGAAATTGAAATAGAAATTGGATTGAATTTGAAATTAAAAATAGATTTGGAATTTAAATTGAAATTAAAATAGAAATTGGATTGAATTTGAAATTGAAAATAGATTTGAAATTTAAATTGAAATAGAAATTGAATTAAAATTGAATTTTTTAAATTTGACTTTGAATTTGAAATTGACATTGAAATTTGAATAAAATTGGAATTGAAACTGAATTAAATTTTGACTTTTCTTGAATTTTAATTTTTGAAATTATGTTTGATGATTGAACAATAAAAATCTGGAAAAACTCCATTTTTGAAGCCAGTGTGCTAAATATAATATAAAAATATTTCATGATGCAAATTGAACTTAATTTTCTTGAAATTTGAATTTTAAACTATGCCAAATGTTTGAAATAGTAAATTTGGAAAAAATACAATTTTAAAAAAAAATATACAAAATACATTATGATGCAAATTGGGTATTGTTGCAACCCTCATTGCAATTGGACTGAATTTTCTTGAAATTTGAATTTTTGAAACTATGCAGGATGACTGACATAATGAGTTTAAAAAGAGTATAATTTTTAAATCAATGTACAAAATGCGTTATAATGCAACTTAGGTATTATTGCAATCCTCATTGCAATTTGACTGAGCTTGGGTAATGGATTCCCAGGCAGCCTACGTATCTTGGGGTGGAGTCCAAGAATTAAGTCCATACATAGTTCGGAATGAACTACACGTAAAAATAAAAATAATTTTATTTGTCAACATATGAGAGGGTACTCTCAGTATTAGACAATAGGCATCGGTGCCTCGCTTTATTCATACATACATCCACACATCTATATTTGCGCATCACAAGCGCGTGAGTCCGCATTGCACGAGAATAATTACAAAATTCATAAGAAATTTCTATGGGATACATAAGTGGGGATTGGGGATCAAAACTATTAATATATTTCCTTTCGCATTCGTGGGATACATTGAAAGGGTAGGGGACTGATGAACACATTTTATGTGTAAATTTAGAGCATAAAATATACATCTCTTATTCTATTTATGATGCTTCTCGGGTATTTAATATTGATTTTATGTTTGTTTGTGTATAGGTGAAAGAATGGAGAAATTTGAACTTAAAAATATCATTTTATGAATTTTTAGTGATTCTGTTCAGTTAACTCACCCAGTCAACTCAGTAGCCGGGCATAAGACGAATTTTATGAGGAGAGCCACGAATTTTGTGTATAAGATTAGCCTTGGATCAAGTCAAAGAGTAGCCCAATCTCATGTGAAAGATTTCATTCTTTTGAAAAAAATATTTCTTAGTCATTTGGAATCAAATTTACAAGATTGACATGGCATGGAAGAATGGAAAGCTCTAATCGATTATGAAAGTTTTCAAAAAGAGATAATAATGCTAAAGATATGATGAGTTGATGCAAGATTTTTTCTACTCAAAAGTCGTCCATATACAATGAACCTACAAGATTGAAATTCGGTTACCAAAATTATCTCCACAAAATCTCTTGTAATTCAATTGTAAAGATTGATTGTGATCTTTACTCTCTTGTATATATATGTGATGCTCAGCAATAGAAAATCATCTAAGAATTCTATTATGAGTTTTTTTTCTTAGTTTTGAGAATTTATGAGAGTTTGAGATTCTTATTTTTTTTCTTTTCAAATTGTATTCTTCTTGCTTAAGTTTATTTTTATTTATTTATTTTTAGTTTTAATTTCAAATTTATAACTCTGTAGTAGGATAGATAAATATAGATTGTACCCCATTACTAATTTAATTTAGAGGAGAAGGCTCCCTTTGTAATCATTTGCACATCGCCTTGGAGTGACAACAAGACGACGCGCAACGACAGAGAAATCTTCTATCGAGATAAATTTTTCCTACATTCTTTTACTTTTAATTTCGTTTCTTTCTTGCAATAAATCTGTGTTACTTTATGGTTAGTGGTTTCGTAAATTTTCGTACCGTTATGAATGGTTATTATTATTTTTATTGCTTGATTAATTTTTATTTAAAGTGATTAGGGTGTTAATCCAATCATATCCCTTTGGTACGCTTTGCCTTATTTGAGTTAGGATAATAGCGATTTCTCCCTGAGATCGACCCGTTACTGCACGATAACGTGCACTTGCAGTTACATATATATTTAATTCACATCAAGTTTTTGGTGCCGTTGTCGGGGAGGCAAGCCGTTATTTTTCCTATTTTAAATAGTTCAAAGTGATTTTAAAAAAAATGCAAAAAAAAAAATTTGAATTATAAGTGATTTAAAAAAAAAAGGAAAAGAAAAATGCAAAAAGTTTACATTGGTTTTTATGCCTTTCTTTGCACCTCCAATCCGTTAGGTTGGAACAGTACAATCGACGGTCCAATCCTGACCATGATATGGTGTTAAAGGATGCTGGCTATCGAATTATCAAGAGGAATAATAACCAATAGCTTCGGCAGTAACGGTGTTGTTTCTCAAGGTAATTGCGGATATGACCGGTCTCTAAGCCATTGATCATCAGGAGGTTTGCATTGACCCCGATTAAAAAAAAATCCAGCTTTCCGCATCGAATTTAGAGGAAAAAGAAAAAAAAATTATCATTTGAAACAGTTTTGTGCATGAGTGTATGGACTCGTGATGCTAGCAATCGTCTAGTAAAAGTTTCATCATTTACAATGGCTGAATCAAAGATGACACTTAAGGATAGATTTTACCTTGCTAGGACAGCACATTCATGTATTCAATTGCCGACTGCCACAGGCAACAACTATGAATTGAAAACTCAATTCATTACTATGCTTCCTCATTTTCATGGATTATCTTCAGAGGATGCATATTTGTTCCTCCGTGAGTATGAGGAGGTGTGTGCCCTCATTAAAATGCAACAGCTCAGTGATGATGCTGTCAAATTGAGGTGCATCACTTTTTCACTCAATGATGGAGCTAAAAAATGACTTTATGGTCTTCCCACAAATTTCATTACATCCTGAGAAAAATTTACTGTGTTATTCCTTAAAAAAAATTTTCCTCTTCACAAGACAAATAAACTTCGAGGGGATATAATGCGGTTCAAACAAGAGTCAAATGAATCTTTTTCAAGACTCATGGAAAGGTTCTAAGGTCTACTACAAGAGTGCCCTCACCATGGTATTAAAATAT